>JAFEMH010005412.1:0-163879 GCA_022495995.1 Adenophora triphylla var. japonica
AAACCAATTCGTTGCATCGTCAAGCTAGGTTTGTACATTTTTCATGCTATTTCCGAACAGACAGCAATCGTGATTCCTTTCGAATGATTTAAGCTCTACTGTTTTTACATTTATGATTTCTTTCCGATGATTTGAACATTTTTCCGATGATTTAAGCTAGGTTTGTACATTTTTCATGCTATAAGAAATATGCATTTCTCTATATACAATTTTGTAGTATTTTATCATTTAAAAAAATTAAATAAAACACACGAACATGTTTATCAAATACGAAATAAGTTATTGAAATCAGATAAAAAAAAGGTGAAGATTGGAAATATAATTAAAAAAAGGTGATATTTTATTTATTTTTGATAAAGAGAATTTTTTAAATAAAAACAAAAGCTTTGGTTATACCAAAAGGATAGTACAGTTATCTAATAAAAATTAATATCATTCTTTTTCAAATGGAAACTTTCAATTAAATAGATTGTATTTGTAGAGAATAGAGTGACCGTTATTGCATTATTGTGTACTAAACAAGCACAAATATAGCTAGCTACTACCCCTGTCCCAAAATGAAAATGAATGACCGATTTTTTTTCAAATTTGCTCTTGATACATCCATTTTGGGATGGAGGGAGTATTATCTTCTGTTTAATTCACCCAGTTTTAGATTTTTACTCCCTCCGTCTGAAATGATGTTCCTACATTTTAGTTGTCAAATTGAATGAACTTTGAGAAATAATTTTAAGTTGATATAGTTACTCTAATGAAAATTCAAAACTTGTTATTGGTACACTATTATAAATACTATCAATTTTTTTTTTTGATTTTTATTACAATAGTTAAATTATTGCTCAAAGTTCATTTGTATTGATAAAAAAAAAAAGTAGAACATCATTCGAAGACAGAGGAGTATTTAATTGTGTATAAGTCTATGTTTCGGATAATTACTGGTTTACATTGTTTTTGCAGTTGATTGACAATACCCAGAAACTAAGGTTAGCTGTTGAAGGTTTTAAATATGCTATTTTATGGTCTTTCATCTTTTCTACTGCTTGTTTATAACCAAGTCTGGAAATAAATGGAAGTAGATAGAAAAAGTCAAGTTATTGGTTAAGATGGTTGATTTCACTTGTCTTTTAGGTGAAAATTTCGGGGGTTTTTTGGGATTAGAAGTTTTCTGGATAATTTGTATCCTGGGAATTTGTTTGAGGATTGTTATTTATACAGGGGGTGCGGCAATTACATGCAAAAATGAGTTTTGAAGAAAAAGATACATGAAGAGAATCTTGTTAATGTTTGCTCTCAGCTGCGGCAGACTATGATATCCGGTGGTTCTTCTGATCCGGTGCTGGGAATGGATTGGAGTAAAGCGCCCTGGGGTTTCGGAGACTCCAAGTACAGTCAATGATTATAAGGGATGGACTGGCTTTGAACTCTAGCAATTTTGTTGTCCGTCCATGGAGCTGGTCAGTAATTTTTTCCATGTCAGTCGAAGTTGGATTTTTTTTTTTTAATTTCTCAATGAGTGACATTTCATTCACATTGAGTTTGAGTCTGTTTTTTTCCTTTTCCATTTACAATTACATTTTCTTGTTTTTTCTAGTGTTGGTTAAACTGAGTTTTGACTCGATGAATTAAGGAAGATGGAAAATACACCATTTATCTTCTTGATAACCATTTATAGCTTCTGGTTTCAGGTTCTTTTGGACACTTTCAAGCTAGCAAATCTGGGGTCCACAGGGTGGATTGAACCAACCTTTTGTGAAGGCTGGTTTTGTTGCAACACGTATTTCTGTAAGTTCCTGCTTCTCTAACACTCATTTTTTTGAGGTAATGCGGTTCCAATTTTTACTTGTTCCTTTTTTCTCTGTGGCATGAAGTTAGGAGCTAACGGTTTTGGACCTTATATATTTCTATATGTTTGTGCATGAAGTTAAATGAACAGAAAAAAATGATTTTGAGGAGTAATGATGCTGGAGTTGAATCTTCGCTTCTGATGGAAGCTATGTAGCTACACTATATTGTTGTACTGCAGTGGGCATATGAGACAAAGCTTACCATTGATGATTATGTTGTCTTAGCCTTCACTAGTTTGAACAGTTCCACTGACCTTCTAATTTCTTACTTTCCAATCAGATGTATTTCTTGAACCATTTCTTCGTGAAAAGCTGCAATGTTGTTCCGTACTTGTTAGACTTAGATCTGTGCAACTTCAGGGAAATGAAGAACATCCAGAAATACCCATTATTTAGAAGTTTGAAAAATTCGACCTTTTAGTTATTCAGTTACTGGTTTTGGATTCTTGTATTGATTTTAGTATTTTTACCCATATTGCAGTGCTGAGTATAATATTGAGTGAAGCTACTGTTTTGTTGGAGATTGAGTCTTTTATTCCCTTTGATACCTTAACTTCATACCCTTGGTGCTACGGATTGCTACCTACCCACAATGCTTTAGATTCTAGAGTGCCAGCACATAATTTAAAACAAAAAGAAACTCTTGACTCTACGTATCCAGAACAACTCTCAACACACATCATATAGTGAAAATGAAACGTTGCTTGAAATATTGCATTAAAGGTGCTTCCATACTTTACGCAAGAATACTAGAGCCACGTGATATCCTTATTGTGATTCAATGTTGATATGGAACAAGGTGTTTGAAATAGTAATTGATAAGAACATATGAAGAAATGACATGTCCGTTTGATTAAGATCGTTAATAAAGGCTCGTGTTGAACCTATATTGAGTGAGCACCTTTGTATGAATTGTGCAAGAGCAGCCTTTTGATGCATCTTTTGGCAGTTTGGTCCTATAATCTCTGTTGTTCTTGCCTTGTTTGCTGTCTTTCTATACCATATAAATGCTTGATTGTGTTTCCTTTGCCTACATCGTCTATAGTTTTTCTCACCTGATCTGCTGCGTTATCCAACTTTGCACGATTCAAGACACTTCTTGCCATTGCAGTTTTAATGTTTTCCCATTTATCTGCTCTCAATTTGTTGCTCAGGTAACGTCCCTCCAATCTTGAAATTGTTCAGAGCACTAGCAAGAAGGTACAAACCTGGTTGCACTGAAATTGCTTAAAGTAGGATCTCTTCATAAATAATTATACCACCAGTCAATAATTTTTTCAACCAAATCATGTAAGTGTAGTCCTGGTTGATTCTTTTAAAAGTATTTGTGTTTCAATCTCACTTTGAATGATCTACAGATAGGTTTACCCAAGAAATTTGCCATGTGCTGAAAATTATCTTTCTCTCTTCCCATCTTGTAAAATTATCTGAATCAAAGTGTTGCCGAGGTCAACCATAATAAGTGCCTTATTTAATTATTGTTACATCCTGTTAAGTGACCTACACATTTTATCTGGCATAACCTCTGCGACCTGTGTTCTGTTGATTTTGTCTACCTGAATAATTCTAGACCAATATTTTCCTGGATGCCACACGCAGTCCCTTCCCCACCCTAAAAAATGAGAAAAAAAGAAAAGAAAAAGGCCATGTTACTCCAGTTTTTGCAGCCTATACCCATTGCCCAGCCGGAGATTTCTTATGTCTTGATGAATGCTTCCATCTTCTTGCAGAGGGTATTCCTTCAATTGGAATGTCTCCATTTCCATGTGGATGGTCAACTTGCAAAAGAAAGGTTAGAGTGGTCTTATTGCTTATATATCTCTATACCTCTCCCTGGTTCGTCTAGGTTTACATCTTCATCCCTAAACTTTAAAAGCTTAAAGCTATTGTCTTGCTTAATCTACAGATTGCCTCCGCTGATGTATCAACGGTGGCCAAGGCAATTGACTCTGGTTTTTATTCCAAGTAAGTCTTGAGAATCTTTTTTAATATATAACTATACCAGTGCTACTTGCAGCTTGACATTCTGCTTTTCTTTTCCTAATGCAATAGATGTGGCGCACAAGTAATTTATGAACAAGATCAATGTAAGTAAGTAGGGTACTGCTGGGGGAGGGGGAGTTATTGGTAGAATTTTCGATTGTTTGAAGATTGAGATTATGAGCTTACAACTCACATCTGTCTCATTTACCTACAAAAAGGAATAAATAACTTGCACGAACATCTTACAAGCATAAAAGTAAATTCTTATGATCATCAAGTCCATGTAGTTATGCTATATCTTTGAACGTTTTGTATGGAGTGTAATAATGGCTGTTGCAACCTGCCATTCAGGTTCTGCATGGGGATGCTGTACTCGATGAGTCACTGGTAAATAATTTATTATGGTTTGTTTTCATTTTAGTGATTGAGTATCAACATCTACTTTCTTTATTCTGACAGGGTTGTACTATATTGAGTGGAGATGTAATCATAAGTCACCTGGCAGCAGAATTGAAGCCAGAATTCGTTGTTTTTCTTGTATCCTCTGTCAATTAAACAGTCTTAATTTTTTCAATTAGAGTGTGTTTATAATTTATACCATCCATCAGAGGAGACATTGCACAAGTCAACAGCTTCAAGGAAACTCGTGTAAGCTACCCTTACATGAAACTAACTTACATGCATGCATACTTACCAGCATAACTTCTTGATCTAAAACATCTGAAGAGTGAGGTTTTTTTTTACTCCCTTCATCCCTAATTAAATGTCCATATTTCATTTTAAGGGATACTCTGAAAATGTGTGCTTCTTATAAATTTTAATGGCAAAGATCCATAAATATTCTTGCTATCCACTTTCTAAACATTTAGTTTTATGATAATATAATGAATAGCAATTTTTTTTTTGGTAAATAAATGTTTAGGGACAGTTTTATTTTACAAAAAAAAGATTCATTTTGGGACAAAAAAATCTTGAATTTGGACATTCATTTAGGGACAGAGGGAGTAGTAACCTTCTTTTGGCAATGGATGTCAGTTAAATGTACATTTACAGCTCATGCTCATTTTCATTAGCGGGACAAGAAATATCCTGAGCTGAAATGATTCTCATAGCTCAATTTGACCTTAGTTATCTTGGAACATTGCAACGTAGTGTTTATATGGGAGTGAAATATTACTCTTCTAGAGCTGTTTTAGACGTTATAGTCAAATGTTGCCAAAATTTAGAAAAAATAGAATGTCAAAAAGGACTTTTTGCATCTTATTTCTTTCTTCTTCGTGCAACTAGGTAAAGTTGTTTGATCTAGTGTTTCAATCTGCTAGTGCACCTCTAGATCAACATACTAACATGCATATTTCATCGTAATATTGTTATACAGAATTCTTGTACCTATCATATTCAGTGCATTGCTCATTAAACGTAAAGGAAACTAGATTATAGCTGCTAGGATAGGAATTATTTGTTCCCTATTGTATGCTGCAAGGATCTACTCCCTCCGTCCCAAAATGAATATCCAGAATATTTTCAAATTTTCTCTTGATCAAGAGCAAATTTGATTTTTTTTGGACATTCATTTTGGGACGGAGGGAGTACTTTTTATCACTTGCTATCTTTTCGTATGTGAACGTGTATGTATATCCTTTACATGCAATTTGAAGACAGATGTTTTGGGGGTATATGACCGCCCCCCAACAGAACCTAATGCCGTACTCTTGAGGGAGATTGGTAAGCAAACACTTTGATTCCGAGTTTTACTTTCACCACATTGATGGTATTCCTAATTTTGGGGCTTATACTTCAGATTGGTAGACTTAACTGACGTTACAACCATGACAGCTGTGCATGAAGATGGAAGTTGGTCTGTTGTGAATCCAACATTTGATAATGGGAATACTCGAGGTTAGTCCGCATATCTTTTGTACTGCATCTCATCGTTAAGGCGTTTGTTTTCCTTTTTCTCCCTTCGGTTCAAAGCTTCAAACATTGTTTTTTAGTAGATTGCATTCTTGCATTATGTTACACTATTCTTAAGATGCTGGATTGCTATAACCATTGGCTCAATGAGATTTGGGACGTATTTCTTATAAAATTGGGAATAGAAAATTTAGCATGTACTTAGTTCACCCCAAAATGAGCATGTCCATGTTTCTTAACCAAAATGAGTGTCAATTTTTAAGGATGTTAATGAATTCTTCTGCGTAATGTTTAAACATTTCTTAAGATGTTGGATCACTTTAACCATCGGTTCAAAGAAATCGGGGACCTGTCCATGTAGAAAGATTGTGAACATACATTTTTACTTACATTTTAGCCTGTACTCTCTTCTCCCAAAATAAATGTCCATTTTCAAGTTCAAGGAACTTGCTGAATTCACCATCAACAAATAGTCAATACTCCCTCCATCCCGGAATAATAGTCCCACTTTTTTTAGGGGTTAATTTTATTGAATTGACGAAATAATTAGGAAAATATAATATCCCAATGAATTCTTAAAACTTGTTATTGATACAACATTAAGAATACTACCAATAACAATTTTTTAAATTTCTTTAGGATTTTTTTTTTTTGAATCTTTTGTCAAAAAGAGGGATTATCATCCCGAGACGGAGGGAATATTATATTCCAATGTTTACGATACCACAAGTATGAAAGGTGGATAGTAAGGATATTTTCATATATTTGCTACTCCCTCCTCCCTAGATGGTTGGAGTAGAGGATACTCGGCGATGGCGGGGGACTGAAGTGGGTGCGTGGTGGGGTAAGGGAAAAAGAGGATGAACAGATCTAATTTTGGTTTGGGTATTGTGTTTTTTCAAAATCATACCATATACTCCCTCCGTCCCACCCGAATTTGGACAAAGTTACTTTACACGGAGATTAAGAAATAACAATAAGATAATAAAAATGTGTGGTAGAAAATGAAGAGAGAGAATGAGTGGAGTTAATAGTGGTTGGTTGAATAAATTGTATGGTGGAGAATGAGTGGAGTTAATGAGTGAGTGGGGTATGCCCATTTTTTTATTATTATAAACTTTCCTTTTTGGGTTGTCCAAATTCGGATGGGACGCCCAAAAAGGAAATTTGTCCAAATTCGGGTGGGACGGAGGGAGTAGATATTAAAAAGTTACTATAAGGGGTCAGTAGTTTAACATTATACACTTTAACCCATTAATACTTCCACATAAGCCTATTTTATAAAATTTTAAGGTCAACTTAGTATTTTAATGACTTGGCATGCCACATGACAATTTTTAACGGTTAAATGGATGGTCAACCGACGAAATGACGACATCAACATAAAAAAACGAGGTTAATGTTTACTTTGTGTACAAAATGGCAAAGATGCATAAATATTTTTGTCTCTCCAAACATTTAGTTTTGCAAGTATAAAGTGACTAGTAAAAAAAATTTGGTAAAAAATTAAGGGACAAAGTTATTTCCAAAAAGGACATCAATTTTGAGACAAATTTCTTGAAAATGGACATTCATTTAGGGACCGAGGGAGTATTAAAATTGTTTAAAAGACCACTTTCTCAAAACGTCTCTCAAAGTAAAAAATGAACAATCATTCTAGGACTGGGAGTGATAAATAGGACTGCGCAGGTCCACGCAGTAGCAAAACTATGTTTTAGAACCTGTCTCTTGGAGATTTGATTCTAACTCGAAATTCATGAGCTGCAATCATCTAGTATAATCAATC
This sequence comes from Adenophora triphylla var. japonica, assembly GCA_022495995.1. Classification (NCBI taxonomy): domain Eukaryota; kingdom Viridiplantae; phylum Streptophyta; class Magnoliopsida; order Asterales; family Campanulaceae; genus Adenophora; species Adenophora triphylla. Next base: position 7,528 of record JAFEMH010005412.1, read on the forward strand.
AAATTTTGATCTGACATTTTGCATTTTACATCAACAGTTGATATATCTGTAGCATCCCACGACACAACTGGCGGGATGGCTACTAAAATTTCGGAAGCTGCAATGATTGCAAAACTCGGAATTGATGTATACATTGTGAAGGTAATGACTTTTAGCAGCACCCCATTATTATCTCTAGTTCTATACGAAGTTCATCTGCATTTAGATCTTTGACTTGTACAGGTTGCCACAAAGCATTCACTGACAGCCCTAAGTGGCAAACTGAAAGAAGAAATTCCTCAAGATTGGCTTGGGACTATCATACGGTTCGCGAGGTAGAAGGTAGCGGAAGGATATGGCTACAATTTCAATCCTCCATGACTGTAATTTGGAGTTCATTTTGAGGATTTTTGTTGTAAACTATGTGTATTACAAATGTTTAGGTGCTACCTAGGCGGAATAATACTCCGTGATAGAATAGTACACATCATAACGGGTGTTAGTTTCTGTTAATGTCGTTAGTTAATGTCGTTAGTTTCAGGTAACGGGTACTACAATTTCTTTGGCCAATCAGACTTTTAAACCCTTGTACTATTATGAAGCTGCGGTTTTAACCATCGTTGTTTATTTTTGGCAATTTTAACCATCCTTCTAATATTATGCAGTCATATTAACCTTATTCCCAAACTCCGTTAAAAAAATCTAACTTTCGTTAAATAATTTAACGAAACATAACAAGATTATAACCTAGATGATGACTTGATTATAATTTTATGCATGTATCGCGGACATATATTTACTCCGTTAAAAAAAGCCCCTAGTTTCTCACTCTATGTTGCGCTCTTATCGTTTTTAGGGCTTTTTTTTCCTCTGACGTAAATATATGTCCGCGATACATGCATAAAATTATAACCAAGTCATCATCTAGGTTATAATCTTGTTATGTTTTGTTAAATTATTAAACGAAAGTTAGATTTTTTAACGGAGTTTGGGAATAAGGTTAATATGATTGCGTAATATTAGAAGGGTGGTTAAAATTGCCAAAAAAAAACAACGATGGTTAAAACAGCAGCTTCATAATAGTACAAGGGTTTAAAAGTCTGATTGGCCAATTTCTTTTAAATGACATTTGTCGAGAGAAATTAATTTCTTACAATTTTTCTGAAATGAATTTATCTTTTCAATTAAAGTTGTTTTTCTTACAAAAAAATTGTTATCATTATTATTATGACATTTTTTTGGATATTTAATGATGGGGTTTTTTATGAGATTTTTGTTGTTTTAGAACCAAAAAGAAAATGTCATATTTTAAGAATATAATATAACTTTATTTAAGTTTTAGTTTTTTTTTTGTATCCCATTTTGTCAAGTGAACTAAAATATTTGACTGTTCACGAAAACTAACGTCTAGCAATGAAACTAATGATCGTTTAAAAAAATAACGTCTGTTAAAAAATCAACGCTCGTTAACTACTTATGTCATATTTGGTTAAATTGATGATGCAAATAATACAATGGTTAAATTTCACCATCACAACGGTGAAAACACGAAAGGGACGTAAATGTATATACTCATCCATAACTGCACCATATACCACGAACAATAATATCGAACAAAGAGCAACCACTTCAATCCGGCGCAAAAAAAAGTACTGAAATTGCGCCTTCCCGTCCGTTGAAGGTACAAACAATGTACAACTTTACCACACCGCCACTAATTTGAGCTCGCTGGAGCAATATTTGAAAATAAAACCTAAGAAACATATCTCCAAATTCACCAATAAAACAGAGGTGCATTTTCATCAATATGGTTTCCCCTGGTTCTCAGCCAAGTAAAAAAAGAAAAACCTTATAGTAAGCTAATAATATGTCCAACCCAGATTGGAATTCCAGGCCCGAAAGCATAAAGTTACTTTGAGCCGCCAATATCCTTGAGGGCACAAATCTGCTCCTCTCCCATGGCAGACATGACAGTCACGACCAAATCCTTTCCCTCTCCAAATCCGTCTTTGATCTGCAGTTTTAGATGCAAAAGTTAAGATTGATGGTATAAAATCTATGGCATAAAAAGGGAATAAACATAAAAGATTCAATTACTTAATGATTTCCTTTTGTGCAACTACTTCAAATTAAAATTAAGTAAGTCTTCATTAAATGAATGAAGATATACTTGAATGTTTACAATGATGGCTCTTACTCGTTAAGTGAGAATATTGATGCTTGTTCGTAGAGAGGAATATGGGATGGTTGTTACAATTCAAGTCAAGGGTACATCCTAAGTTTGAAGTAGTTGCACAAAAGAAAACCATTAAGCAACAAACGTTAAGTGCTTAATGCTATCAAACACAGCCCGAGTCTCTTTAGAAGCCAGTACAATATTTACAAAAAACCAACTTAAATAAAAGATGCATCTTGAACATCAATTACCAAAATAGAAGACATATCGTCAATTTGCACTGCCAATTGTAAAATAAAAGACACATCTTCAACATAAATAACTTGGGCATAAAGAGTAATGATGATTAAGAATGATGCAGTACCCGTGGCAAAGCCAGCAATTTTTTGTTAAGGGGTAAAGATTATTTGGGGGATTAAAATTACACTATCATATAGAAATTTGGCAAGAAAGAGGTCAGAGTGATTTCCTAGGACAAATTTTACTAAAAATCAAGGGGGGTCAAATTGACAAAAATGTTTTTTTTTAATGCACTTTCTAAAATTTTCAAGGTACTCAAATGACAAGCCCTAAAAACTAAGGGGTCAAGTGACCCCCTTGGCTATAGGTGGCTCCGCCACTGTTAGTACCATAATACATCATTCAAGTCACCCCCACAGTTATGTTGCAAGCAAACATGCACCATCCCAATCCACAGTGTTTAAAGTATGAACACTATAGATAAGCATGCTAATTTAACTTGTGCTCGTTAAAAAGTTCATGCATGTGATGTTGGTCCAATTTTCTTTCAATACTAGAGATCGTGCCAATAGAAGGTGTAGGAGGGTGGTCCTACGGGGTTGTATTAGGGTTTTAGGGTATTGAATGAGAGTTTTGTGGGTAAGAGGCGTTACACGAATCACCGAAAAATAATGAAAAGGAGGAACGAAAATAGGAACTAGGAGGGTTTTTTGGGAGAGACAAGTATTGCGGAACTTGTTGGTCTGTCTCTAGAGAGAGAAATATTATAGAGGATGGCCTCTCTTTTCTTGGTGCAAATGAATACCAAAGTGAGGTATTTATAGGCAAGCATGCCCATGTGCATAGCACATGGTCCGTAGTGGCTGATCAGTTCCGCAATTCTCCCTTATAAACCCAACTAGGCCACGTGTAACCCAACTATTGGACCACGTGGCGAACTTCCTATTCTAGCCTCCAATCCACTGCTCCTCGGCGATCCCGATAAGAGGAAAAGACTTCCCCCGACCTTGTCTAATCGCGGGAAGTACTTAGAGGATAACAACCCGCACATTGCGGGAGAGAAAGACGTATCCGCGGGAGACGATCTGCTTGTCTGCGGGAGTCGATCCGCTGTCTTGCGGGAGTCGATCCGCGGGACGAAGACGCGTCTGCGGGAGACGATCTGCTGTCTGCGGGAGTAGATCCGCGGGACGAAGACGCGTCTGCGGGAGACGATCTGCTGTCTGCGGGAGTAGATCCGCGGGACGAAGACGCGTCTGCGGGAGACGATCTGCTGTCTGCGGGAGTAGATCCGCGGGACGAAGACGCGTCTGCGGGAGACGATCTGCTGTCTGCGGGAGATATATTTGCGGGACAGAAACCTGTCCGCGGGAAAAGGGGCAACATGCGTGAGGCTTGTGCGCAGAACATGTATATCCTACATTAGTCCCCCTGCGCGGGAAATTTCTCTTGAGAGTTTCTCGCGCAAACGATAATTTAACATATTTTGCTTCGACGTGTGAAGGAGACCAAACTTTATGTGACTTATGATAGACTTCTATGATTGAAAACTTTGAAGGTTTTGAAGGGGTGATTTCACTAACTCACCTATCAATATAGCTTGCGAGAGTGAATAACTTGAAAAGGAAGAAGCACGCTAACGGGAGAAATGTGTGTGGAAAGACATATGCGGGATAAGTCTTTGCCTTGGACAATTCAATCTATAATTCTACTTAGAAAAGCATTAATGCGTGTGAATCAAACGTGGGAAGAAGTGCGCAAGGTGCACGACGCATAGTACATAAGCAAGATATGTTTTTTGTGGAACATGCATAGGGGTGCTAGATGAAAATAGCGATGTGGCAAATGAGTTACCAACATCCGCATAATATATTGTCCCTCTTTGAATTGATATAGTTCTAACTAAAACATTTATGAGATGCACGTAGAGTGCATGCGGGTACCATATATCTCATATTAGTCCCCCTGCATGGGAGACTTCATTGGGAAGTTTCACTGCACGTAACATGAAGGTGAAAGTGTGAGTTTTGTGATCACAAGATTTAATATGTAATCTATGCTACATATATGATTCAAATTACTTGTATAATGAATCTAAACATGATGGGGCTTTGTGTAAAGCAGTAATGCGGGATGAGAATCTAGTGAGAAAGTAATAGTGCTGGATGATATGACAAGTATGGACAGAAGTTGAGGGGTATGGAATGTTGCGGGATGAAACTCCGTAGTAAGAAGTAGTAATGGTGCAGAGTAAATTTTCGCAAGAGTTAATAATGCATGCTTATATGATAAGGTAAGCCGATGTGTTAGTATTTAGGGGATATAACTCTGCATTTAATAATAGTACAGGATGTAATTTCGCGTGTGATAGACTAGCTGTAAGAGGCAATTTGGTTGATTAGTTCGACGTTACGGAGGGATCATAATTTCTCCCCACGAACTAATCAGAGAAATTCATTTGGAGATATTATATGAAGGATTAATTATTGCTACATGAAATTAGTTCAAAAAGTCTTGTGCATGTTAAAGTTGGCACAGATTGTTGTCATGCATAAACTTTGGGTTGAAGCATGTAATCCAAGAAATATAATGTTGTGGCATTAGATTTGAATTGGGGTACAAAGCTCAAGAAATATAGGTAGTGTGGGCAATGATGTCGCGACACTAAATTAGAGTTGGGGCGTGGAGACCAAGTCACGAAAGTTAGTGTAAACTAAACAGCCGCGGGTTTAAGATAAAGTGTGACATAGAGTCCGAATCATAAAGGCTAATGAAATCTTGGAATTGTTTTCCATTAATTTCGAGGGGAGCAACGGTGCGAAACCTATTAATTTTTTTGCAGAAAGCAATAGTGCGGAACCCATTAATTTTAGTGGTAAGCAATGTTTCGGAACTTATAAATTTCTCCGGGAGTAACATTGCGGAATATAGAACTTAGTCTCAAGATTTTGATAAAAGTGAGACTTCGACCCTTTAGACCCAAATGTAGACTTTATTGGGAGCAAAAAATGTTGAATTGAAAGCTAGTGAGGATTGAAAGGTCCCGACACTAAATTATAGTCTGGGGCATGTGAAAAGATGTATTTGTGGAAAGAACCCATGAGTGTGGGCCTTGTCGGTCATAATATAAATGTGGGGTGAACATGTGGGATGAGCAAATGAAGTTCTCCCGTATTAGTACCCTATTAGATTTGAAATTGCGGATTTGCTTATTATCGATTTTGCGAGACGTAAACGTAACGTAGAAATAAAGGATGGATATACAGAATGAGTAAATAAAACCATCCCATAATAGTCCCCCACTATTATTGAAGTTTGGATGCTTCTTATCGATTTTGCGGAAGTATAAGTAGGCGGTTTAACATATGATGTGCATTTTGCGGTACAGAACAAGCGTGTCGCGGAGGATGTTATCCTTATTGCGGGATATAAGATTTAGCGGGAAATGTTACCTCCAAGGAAAGTAGCCCCTTCGCGGGATAAGATAATCCCTATTGCGGGATATAAGATAGTCCCTCAACAGGAGATATGGTAGTCCCTCAACGGGAGATAAGGTGGTCCCTCTGCGGGAGATAAGATAATCTCTCTGTGGGAGTTAGGATAATCCCTATGCGGGAGATAGGATAATCCCTATTGCGGGTGATAAGATAGTCCCTCTGCGGGAAATCAGAAAATGATTGGGCTGGAGACCATGCCGCAAGTTCATATTGCGAAAAGGAACTGGACATGCTATTCACGATGAAGGATATGCCGCAAATTCAAATTGTGGGAAGGAACTAGACATGTTGCCCAAGTCCCCTTGTTAATTTTGTCCGCAAATAGTGGGTTGAATGCGGATCGAGCTGATCAAGACATTTTTACGAAAGTTGGATATGCTGTCGCTAACTAAGGTGGTGGATTAATTTTATTCACAAATAATACGTTGAGTGCCCATCAGGTTGATTAAGGCTCTCTTGCGGAGGTTGGGCATATTTCTGAAGCCAACAAGCATACCGCAAACTCAAATGATGGACTTGTGTTGTCCATAAGAGTGCAACGATTGCGGATATGGCTGATCGCGGCAACCGTGCGGGAGCCGAGCATGTTACTGAAGTCAGCGAACATACCGCAAACTCAAGTGATGGACTTATGTTGTCCATAAAGAGTGCAGCGATTGCGGATATGGATGATCGCGTCAACCGTGCGGGAGCCGAGCATGTTACTGAAGTCAGCGAACATACTGCTAACTCAAATGATGGACTTATATTGTCCATAAAGAGTGCAGTGATTGCGGAGATGGATGATCGCGGCAACCGTGCGGGAGGTGAGCATGTTACCGAAGATGATGGACATACCGCGAGCTTAAGTGAACTTTTGTTGTTCAAGAAAACTGCAGAGATTGCGGATATGCATGATTGCGACAATCTTGCGAATGCTGAGCATGATACCAGTGCCGGTGATCGTACCGCATATTTTTAATGAAGGACTTATGATGTCCAAACGTGACACAGAGATTGCGGATATGGAAGATCGCGCCAATCTTGCAATTGCTGAGCATGATACCGGTGTTGGTGATCATACCGCATGCTTTAATGAAGAAGGACATAGGCTGTCTAAAAGTAATGCAGAGATTGCGGATATGCATGATCGCAACAATCTTGCGGATATTGAGCATGATACCAGAGCTGGTGATCATTCCGCAAGCTTAGATAGTGCAGAGATTGCGGATATGGATGATCGCGACAATCTTGCGGATGTTGAGCATGATACCAGAGCTGGTGATCATACCGCAAGCTTAGATAGTGCAGAGATTGTGGATATGCATGATCGCAACAATCTTGCGGATGTTGAGCATGATACCAGAGCTGGTGATCATACCGCAAGCTTAGATAGTGCAAAGATAGCGGATATGCATGATCGCAACAATCTTGCGGATGTTGAGCATGATACCAGAGCTGGTGATCATACCGCGAGCTTAGATAGTGCAGAGATTGCGGATATGCATGATCGCGACAATCTTGCGGATGTTGAGCATGATACCAGAGCTGGTGATCATTCCGCAAGCTTAGATAGTGCAGAGATTGCGGATATGGATGATCGCGACAATCTTGCGGATGTTGAGCAGCACGATACCGAGTCAGGTGATCATACCGCAAGCTTAGATAGTGCAGAGATTGCGGATATGGATGATCGCGACAATCTTGCGGATGTTGAGCATGATACCAGAGCTGGTGATCATACCGCAAGCTTAGATAGTGCAGAGATTGCGGATATGGATGATCGCGACAATCTTGCGGATGATAAGATTGTGGAATGCTAATCAGGAGGTCAAGCGGGCTTGGTTATGTGTCAGCGGAAGAAACTTCTTGTGAGGACATTAATAGTGCAGGGTTGCGGATATGGATGATCGCGCGGCCGTGCGGAAGGTGAGTATGACACGGAAGACGGTGAACATACTGCAAGCCCAAGTAGTATTCTCCCTGCATAAAATGATGAGGAAGAAGTTGCTCCCGCAAATAATCGATTAGCGGTAGTAGAATGAAAATAATCATGGCATGTTTAAATAGATTGCCATAGCATGTCTTGAAAGAACAAGCAGGTATACTTAACACATGGCATTTAGTTTTGTTAAATATCACATTTTATAAGGAAAGAGGTCGATCAACTAAGCAGGCTTGCATCATCCATAATTTGGTAATGTGATGGATCTTTCCTAGTTTTACTAATATACAAAGTAAGCAACAAAGTGAGCATATGATCTTTGCACTATGATTTGTACGATTGTATTTTTTTATCATGCAATAATAATATTGTAGCATGACTTCCAATTAAATAGGTTGAAAACATAATTTGAGAAATGTCATATTAGCAAAGAGTGTTAAGAACTTATTCCTATTGCCCCCCACTCCATATTCTCGATGCTCGTCTCGAGGATGGGGAGTATTATCGCGTATAATAGCGGCACACGATTTACTAATTTAATGATTTCTAAAATTAGGCAAATAAATCAAGGTGCAATTATAGTTTTTGTACGGAGCATGTTTATGATATGATGCAAATATCTTAGCGACAAATGGTTTCATACCATATAAAAGAAAATGCAAGAAGCAAGTTAATGTTATACATAAGCATATAAGTTGTATAGATAGGCATGACCATCCAATTTGTGATAAAAAATCACTTTTGATTTTAAGATAGAGTAAATATATATTATTACTATATATATTTATATTTTGAGAGCATATTTTCATTTGTATACTTGATCCAATTGAAACAATATGTGTCTCACTCTTAATCATTACCGGTGGCACAAGTAGGCATGTGAATGAGCGAGAAAGATTTAATGAAGGGTATAATAGGAAGGAGTGCGCCTGGCTGGAATATTTACTAAGCATGCATTTGTATCAATCAAAAATTAATTTCATGAAAAAGATTTAATTAAGGGTATAAGCGGAAGGAGTGCACCTGGGTGATAATTAGCAGCCTTAGAGATAACAGAATATGTTAGCTTTTAACGGAAGCTCTTTTTGGCATAAGGCGTCAGATCTGTTCCCAAAATGGAGATAGTTTTCCAAACGCGTGAGACACATGTGATGAAAACCCAGCGGGGGAAAGACAACGCTCAAGGTCAGCGGAGATTCGCCGACGACAATCGATCCCGGAAAAAGGGCGCGGAAAAACCCATAGATGCTTAGGAACCCTAGTTGGTGCAAATCATCTCCGTTGATGGCGAATTTTAGGGCAACGAATTCGTCTGGTTGAGGCGCATCAATATGTGATATTCTCTGTCCATTTTGATCGCCGAAGTTTGCCGGCGAATGAAGAAGGTCGCCGGACTTGACGGTAATGATTGGCGGCGTGTCTGAGCTCTGATGAGGTTGATTTTTACGTCGTTTGCTTCGTCAGGCCAAGGCGCATCCGACAGTGGTGTTCTGGGTTCTCGCCGGAGTGACTCTGGCTACCGGAAATTCTAGATCTGGCCGAAATCTTGCGGCGGTGATGGTTGTCGTCGCCTGAGAGGGAGTTTGTGGGCGATGTTTGCACGGTTGTTCTCGCCTTTCTTAGAGTAGTCCAGATCTGTTATTTTGTGTTGCTCCCATTGTTGGAGCTAGGACTGAAGGGAGAGGTTGAAGTCGCCGGAGATGAGGAAGAACATAGGCGTTGTGCGTGTCGTAGCAGAAAACACCGTTGGAATTTGGTGATCTTCGATGGTTGTCGTGAATACCTCCCACTGTGGTCACCAAAATGTAGGAGGGTGGTCCTACGGGGTTGTATTAGGGTTTTAGGGTATTGAATGAGAGTTTTGTGGGTAAGAGGCGTTACACGAATCACCGAAAAATAATGAAAAGGAGGAACGAAAATAGGAACTAGGAGGGTTTTTTGGGAGAGACAAGTATTGCGGAACTTGTTGGTCTGTCTCTAGAGAGAGAAATATTGTAGAGGATGGCCTCTCTTTTCTTGGTGCAAATGAATACCAAAGTGAGGTATTCCCGCACATTGCGGGAGAGAAAGACGTATCCGCGGGAGACGATCTGCTTGTCTGCGGGAGTCGATCCGCTGTCTTGCGGGAGTCGATCCGCGGGACGAAGACGCGTCTGCGGGAGACGATCTGCTGTCTGTGGGAGTAGATCCGCGGGACGAAGACGCGTCTGCGGGAGACGATCTGCTGTTTGCGGGAGTAGATCCGCGGGACGAAGACGCGTCTGCGGGAGACGATCTGCTGTCTGCGGGAGATATATTTGCGGGACAGAAACCTGTCCGCGGGAAAAGGGGCAACATGCGTGAGGCTTGTGCGCAGAACATGTATATCCTACAGAAGGTAAAACACAAATGTAGCAAATAGAAAAATAGAAAAATTTGACTTGTTCCAAATACAGATTGGCTTCTCAGCACCGAGTGGAAACTGAAAGAACCACTAAATCTGTGCTAGCACTATCAACTGTGCATCTATTTTACTTCACCTAAAGGAGACAAATTCTTTAGAATACTGATCTACAGGCAGAGGTGCCAATGCGAGAAGAGCAATTCTCTCTCCGTCTTTAAATGAATGTTCATTTTCATCAAAAAAAAAAACTAAATGAATTTTCATTTTTAATGTCAGGGATTTTACCATTGAGGATTCATGTTAGCCTACCCCAAATTATTTTGAGACTAAGTCTTTGTTGTTATTGTTGTTGTAGAGATTTATACCAATTAATTCCTAGTATAACCTTAACAAGCCATTAATTAGTTGTGTTGAGTTTTAACGGAGATAGTGCATCTCAGTGAAGTGCCTGTGAAGTGTGCAGTGCCTGATACTTCTTTTGGTTCATTTGATTCCCTTTGTTTTCCCTTGGGGAAGTGAATCATGGGCGTATTACAGAAACTTACTCCCTCCGTCCCATCATAATCTACAAAAAAAAAAAAAAAAATCCATTTTTAATGTCCCACTTAAAGTTACAAAGTCCCAAAATTGAAACTTTTAAATACTTTTTAAATAATGGGACCCATTTATCATACTCACATCACAACTACCCACTTACTATTCTCTACCCCACTTTCTCTCTCCCATCCCACTTTCTATACTCACAACACTTTAATCATACACTTTTCCAGAATTCATGTGCATTACCTTAAATTTGTAACATAAGTCGGGACGGAGGGAGTATATATCAAGCAACAAACATTCAGGAGGTCAATTATAAGCAAACAGACGAATATATAAGCTTCAAATTATGCTTTTCACAAACCTGTGCAAGCAGAGTCTCATCAGTTGGAAGCCTCAGATCATCCTTAGTATTACCATTCTCAGTCAGCAGGCTCACCTGTTACATAACAAAGTTACTTCTAGAAAACACAAGACACCGATAGAAATTTACTCCACAAAAAAACAAAGAGAAATGATGAACATACAAATCCGTCCTCCGAGATGTCAATGAGCTGGTAGTCAGTGCGGTTGACATGGGGAACCTACAAACCAAGATTGAATGTCTTAAGGGCACAAGATTGACAAAAATCCAACACAAAAGTTTGAGCATACATCACAATTATGAGAAGAAGGAACAATATCTTCAAGCTTTTTCCCATTGAAGATGTCAATTGCAACGAAGTGACATTTCGCATGACCGTGCTTGCCCGTCTTCGAAGTTGAGACTTCGACAACCTGCAATGAATGCAATGAGTAGACAAATAGACTAATTAGTCATCTACAAGGGAGTTAATGAACAACAAATAAATTCAATTCAATAAAAATTTATGGCAAAATCATTATATAATATATATATATATATATATATATATATATATATATATACTCCTCCGTCCCAAAATGAAAGAGCCATTTATTTCCTTTTTGGGCGTCCCATTTAAAAAGCCACTTTCCCAAAAAGGAAACCTTAAATCACTATTCTCTCCACTCATTCTCTCTCCTACTTTACTTTTACACTCACAACATTATCTTTCTTACATCACCTCCCACTCATTCTCTCTCCTATTTAATTTTTCATACTCACAACATTTAAACTTTTTCTCTTTCCTACATCACATTTCTTATTTTGCGTGCCGGACAAATTTACCGACTCTTTCGCTGGGACGGAGGGAGTATATATATACTCCCTCCGTCCCATAGTTTTATAGACTTTTGCCAATGCACGGGAATTAAGGAGGAAGTATTATATTGAAAGTGTTGTGAGTGTGAAAATAAAATAAGAGAGAGAATGAGTGGAGAGAATAGTAAATTATAATGGTGATGTGAGTATTAAAATAATGTAGGAGAGAGAATGAGTGGAGGGAATAGTAAAGATTCCTTTTCATTTTAGGAAAGTTATATATTATTGTGGGACGCCCAAAAAGGAAAGTTTATATATTATCGTGGGACGGAGGGAGTATATATCTATAGTATAAATGAGGGAAGGGTGTGAACAGTTGAATGAATAGTTCCATCTGCCGAAATTCCCATTTTGCCCCGACTATTTTGTCCCTTTCCCATTTTGTCTTTAAAAAAAAGTAAAAAAAAATTAAATTAAAAAAAAAAAAACAAACCCGTGTCCTTGGACACGGGCATGTATCTTAGTATATACTCCTCCGTCCCATAAAAGTCGGTAAATTTGTCAAGACGCAAAATAAGAAATGTGATGTAGGAAAGAGAAAAAGTTTAAATGTTGTGAGTATGAAAAATTAAATAGGAGAGAGAATGAGTGGGAGGTGATGTAAGAAAGATAATGTTGTGAGTGTAAAAGTAAAGTAGGAGAGAGAATGAGTGGAGAGAATAGTGATTTAAGGTTTCCTTTTTGGGAAAGTGGCTTTTTAAATGGGACGCCCAAAAAGGAAATAAATGGCTCTTTCGCTGGGACGGAGGGAGTATATATATACACTCCCTCCATCCCACGTGAGTGGATACTTATTTAATTTTTCGTCCGTCCCACGTAATTGGATACTGCCTAAAATGACAAAGTTTTTACACTATTTCTCCCTATCATTCTCTCTTCTACTTTACTTTTATACTTACAACACCAATCAACTTACTCTTCCTCCCACTCATTCTCTCTCCTATTTAATTTTTCATACTCGTAAACACCTCATCCCACTATTTCTCTCCTTAATTTTTGTGCCATATTTTTTGGTATCCACTCACATAGGACGGAGGGAGTATATGGTTAAAATCAAACAACTACTCCCCCATCCCGAAATGAATATCCAAAAAAAATTCAAGATCAAATTAGAAATTTTTTTGGACATTCATTTTGGGGCGGAGGGAGTATATCATTAGTCCTAAAACTTCTTCATTTAGAAATATTATGCACCAACTAGGTCAACATCACCACATAATTCTTGATTTTCGATTCAAGAACAAATTTCTTTTTTTGTCAACACATGATTCACATGGTAGGCTTACAATTATGAGCAAAAAATCTACTCAGTATTAGGATATAAAAATTAATTTTATCATCATAAATACAACTGTTCTAAGTTCTAACAAAGAAAGAAACAGAAGACAAGAAGATAAAGATTACCACCATCCATATATATACATAAATATACTACTTCAATCCCACCTCAAATTGCAAAACTCCTTCCATCTCACCTCAAATTGAAAAAAAAAAGGTCGGTAAACGGAAGTTAAGAAGTTGTGTATACTATTAAGTTAGTGAGGTAGAAAATAGTAAGCGAGTTAGCTGATATGAACAAGTTGGTCTCACTAATTAAAAAAAAATATTATAAAAATTACATTTTTGAATTTTGCTATTTCTAACGGTACACCAAAAATGAATTTTTTTTTTTTTGCAATTAGAGGTGGGATGGAGTATATATATTTACATGTATATATGTATATACCTATATACTCCCTCATCCCATAATAATATGCAAAAAGACCTCTTTTGATCGTTTTGATCATCTCAAAATAATCAGCTCAAAAAGAAAAAAGGACCCACTCAACATACTCATATCAATTACCACTTACTTCGCTTTCTCTCTTCTATCCAACCATCTACACTCACAATACATCACCTTTTACACATTTTTCCTCAATTCTTGTGCCAAGTAAAATTGTGCATATTTTTTTGGGACGGAGGGAGTATATATATATATATATATATATATATATATATATATCAAAATTTACCATAAAAGCTACACTCAGAACATAATCTAGCATCTCTAAGGAATCCTGAACTTAATATTGATATCAACAAAGACAATTCACATCATCATTAGCCCTAGAATCATCATAAAATTCAAAAATTCAAAAAATCAAATTTTTTTTTTTTATAAAATTAGCGAAAAAACAAACAATTTTAAGATAAAAAATCGATGGATCTAAAAAGTCTTGAGGCCAGAAACAAACCTTGCAAGCGCGATTCTTGATGACAATGTATCCGTTTTTACGGATTGTACCAGCCTGCTGGGGAAAGGTCTTTGAAGCGCCGGAATCGGCTTTGGATTCAAACTGGTGTTCCTCGTCCGACATGGTTATAAGGGATTTTCTAAGACCTCCTTTATCAACAACCCAATCCAATCCAATTCAACAATATAATATTTTTTCTCTCTCTTCCACATATATCATCTACAATCCAAACCAATCTTCTTCATTTTTTGACTTTATTCACAATCCAACCCAACCAACCAACCCAACTCAAATATTATTTATTATTTATTTTTTATTACATATATTATTAACCTCATTTTTCTTATTTTTTGTTTTGTAATAAATTTATAAAATATTTTATATAACTAAATTTATATAATTATTATACAAAAATATGATATATAAAAAAATATAAAAATGAAGTTACATTTGAAATTCAAATTCAATAAACTTGATCTCTATTTATAGAGGATAAAAAAATAAAAATTTTGATATATTTTATTTTTTATTTTAATAAATTTTTAATATAATTAAAAATAATTTAAGTTAAAAATGAAAAAGTATATTTTAAAAAATCCACCAACCAATGGTTGGTGGACATGTGTCCAAATTGGATCACAATCTTGGATTGGCTCTCCAATCCGGATCACCAAACTTGGCCAATCTTGCATTTCTTTTTTTTTTTTTCAAAAGTTTTGTCTCTTCCTATGATCTCCTTGGGAGATCACTGATAAAGGAGGTCTAAAGAGAGAAAGCTTGAGATGAGAGAGCTCACTTACATAGTTACATGCGCCCAGTCAGAGGGGAGAATAATTATAATTATAATTATAATTATAATTTGTGGAATTATAGGGTAACAATAATAATAAAGTTACAAAAGAATCACCATTTGATTTACAAGTGTGTTGGTGTTTTTGATTTATAAAATGATGTGTCATATTTTTATTTTTTAATTATATTTAATTAGAGTGTGTTGGGTCCACAATCAATACAATTAATATACTATATTCACCTCATTTTGTATTTATCTTTTATAAAGTTTTTTTTACCCTTAATATTATGTTAAAATTTTGAAAAAAACTAGTTTTTTCGTAACATAAGAAAAAAACTAGTTTTAAAGCACTAAGTCTAATTAATAAGAGTAATGAACTGTTCTGAAAACTAGTTTTTATAACATTTTGAAAAAAAACTAGTTTTTCATAAGAGTTACTCGCTTGTGTTTTTATAATTTCAATTTTTTATTATTAATTAAGAATATAAATATCTTTTAATATCCGACTTCAACCAACAGAAGCCCTTGGAAAGATTAATATCGGTTGTTGAACAACCCAACTTGATTGCATATTACCCCAATCCTATTTTAAAGTGTTCTAATGATGAATGAGCATATTTTTGTTCTTGGTTAATTAGTTAATTTTGAATAAAAACACATTTGTTTTGGACAAAAGAAAGTACCCCTCTATCTCTTATTTCTTAGGGCAACTCCAATGAGAACCTTGTGGAAGGGAGTTAGCAACTCCAATAGTTAAATCTTGAGTTACCAAAATTAGATAAGGGCATCTCCAATGGAGAGAGTTGGAGCGGAGGCAGTATTTGTCATGAATTTGTCATAAGATGGAATACTCAAAACGTAACACTAACTAATTTAAGGAACTGAAGGAGTACCATACACAAAAGCTTTTTAAGGCTACACTCAGGAACCGAAACCTAAGCCAAGCACATACATAAATCACTCCCCACAAGAAGCTGATAGACAAAGTATAAGAGCTATTACCACCATCTTAAAATGAATGCTCATTTTTATTCTCAATTAAGAATAAAATGTTTTTTTTTTTGGGAGGGGGGGGGGCATTTCTAGTTTCAGAGAGAGGCTGAATAGCACCATCCATTGAAGAAAACATGGCGACCTAAATCGTTAAAATGCTGAAAAAAGAAGAGGAGCATTCCTACCTTGATCAAGACGAAATTTGGACATTTATTTTGGGACGGAGGGGTACCATATTACAATGTGATATTTTACACAAGCTTACATATGCCAGACTATAAGCAATTGTTCCTACTATTGGTTTCAAAAGTTTATCATGATGAGAAAGCACTTCCAAGAACTTCTCAAAAAATGGTTCCATGGTAGGAGACGGAGTTCTTGAGCGTTAGATGAATATTAAATTATTAATCCAGTTTAGAGGATGAATCAGGCAGGACTTCCTCAACTCGTAACAGCAGTAGTAGGATGAATTTGAGTAAGAACTTAATAGCAGAAGTTTCAAGGGATATATAACACGGAATCCTTGAATGATGATCTCTGATAATCCAGATACATGCAGCAAACCTGTCATCGGAAACATTAAAGCCTGAAAACATGGGTACAAACTCCACTTATCTAGCATTTTCAAAACCGACCAGAAAGCTAAAGATTGAAGTTATATGCGAAAAAAAATAATCCTACTTTGAGTCCCAACAAGCATGCCATGTGTGTATTGTTTAGTCACTGAACCCCAAAGCAAGGGTATGTGACTCTGAAATCATATATACTACTCCCTCCGTCCCTAAATGAATATTCAAAATTCACTTTAAGGGACATTTGCAGAAATGTCAAAGTTAACCATTTTTAGTAACACAAGTGCATAAAACCCTTTATGATCTCACCATATTGCATGGTGAGTCAGGGTGTGGATTACAACTTTTGTATGATGAGGGAGGATTTAGAAACTTCCCAAAAAATTGGACATTCATTTTGGGACAAAATATTTGCAAATTTGGACATTTATTTAGGGACGGAGGGAGTACTACATAGTAACATATTAGTCAGTCAAATTTATAGAGGATGGAATTTATGTATCAAGTTATTACCTTTGAACAGTAATATAAGAAAGCTTCTATGATTTAGAACTTCCAGCAGAATATGATCGGATGGTGTCCAGGTCGTCCTGACCATGTAAGAATATTTGCGGAGGCTTATTCCTGTCAAAGACAAAGCATCACTTCAGCTTATGAAGCTTAACGGGTACAGAGAAGTACCCACAGAGACTGTGAATATTCCTTTATCAATTTCATTGGATGCTTCTCAAGAAAATCATAAAATCGAGATATAAAACCATATTCATACACAATAATATTGTGAAGTGTCCTCGTGCAATGTTTTGTATGGAGAAGAGAAAATAAAAAATACTCCTATATATGAAATTAGATGAAACAACCCTAGTTTGTAAATTGCTCTCTCACGAGATAAGGGATTAAGAATAACCGATTTTTGAAAATTCATGGATCAGCACCATTACCAGTTTTAAAGTTTATTGGAATATCCAAGAGAAGTGGTTATAAAAGAGCCAATGAAATAAATCACAATCTCAGTTCTACTTGCAAGACCCTCTTTTCTTTTGAGGAAATTCGAAAATAAGATAGATCAAAGCTTCATCAGAGTTCCAGTAGATAAATTACAAGTAGATGATATACACTGGTGCATTGGTCAGTATCTTTTTGAAAATATACTTTAAATTAGTTACGCATTTCAAAATAAGTATAAAAGTATGCTTATTATAGGCGTCAAGAGTTTCACTTCAGAAATAAATTTACTCACTACGTCCAAAAATGAATGTCTATTTTTGTTTTTGATCAAGAACAAAAATGCACATTTATTTTGGGACGGAGGTAGTAGTTACCAAACGTTCATAGTAGTAGGTGAGAGAGAACAGATACTCACGTTTCATTTGCTGCTTGGTAGGTGTAGCTTGAAGCGACAGCCAGAAGTTGTCCCTCATTGTTGTATGATAAAGAGGCAATGCTGTTGGGGTATCTTGGCAACTGAATAACACAGTATGTGAAGGTTAGAGACTTTGTGTGCTTTCTTTGTGAAGGCAGCTTATGGTGCAAGCGGATGGTTAGAGCGACTTCATTAATACACCACAAACTTGACCAAATCACATGGCATGACATTATTCAAAGCCAATAAAATACATGCAAAAGAACAACTCAGATGAACCTTTGTATTGCCCATATGTAATAGATTTTTTTTTATTTTTTTTTTTTTTTGTTTTTATAATAATGGTAATGATGAAGAAGCAAAACAATGGGATAATGTCTCTCATTCTGTCCAATTAATTTCATTAACCAAGAAATGTTATATTTACTTTATTCATATACTTTTGTGTAAATGCTGACTGCTGAGTGTACTTTCAAGTCACTAATAAGTGTAATTCAATATGTTAGGCATTTTGTTGACAAAAGCAAAGGTTTAGCAGAATAGTGTTAAAAGTACCTCAAACAATCTCTTCTTGCTTCGAGCATCCCATGCCGTAACATAACCGTCATTATCACCGGTGACAAAAGCACGATAAACACTAATCATAAGAAACGATATTGTGTAAGTTTCTCCAATCTATTATTATTATTATTATTATTGCATAAGCAGGTAATAAAATCAACACATACGATGGATTAAAAGCAATGTCATTCACTGATGCGAAATGACACCTCCCATCCTTCCCCTTTGGATGACATCGGAACGCATATCTGCAAATATGGAATGGAAGGAAAAGTCATTTTGCCACTAGAATATGTTAGGAGTAAAATGCAATATATAATTAATCATTGGTAGAAACGTATAAGACTAGCTTAATGTGAAATAGTTGTGAAATAGTGCAATTGATATCCTTAAGGAAACTTCTTGAGACATGTGGAAGAAATGTGGAAATTGCACCTTAAAAATCTATATATTTTCTTTCAAGTACATATTAAACAGGAAGCTTGAGAGGGTCCATCCAGTCCTTGAAGGTAATTTAAGTCCTAAGTCAAGTCAAAATCTGTGGGATACTGAACCTGCAGAATGCTCTAAAAACTGCTAAATACAAATAAAGACATCAAGGTCTATGCTTTTAGTATATATATATATATAATCCCTCCGTTCCACTTCACTTGGTACCAAATTTTTTGGCACAAGAACTAAGGAAAAGTAGGAGAGAGAGGAAAAGTAAAGTATAAGAGAGAATGAGTGGAGGAAATAAATTTGATTGGTGTTGTGACTTGTGAGTATAGAAACTTTCCATTTTGGGTAGTACCAAGTGAAGTGGGACGGACCAAAATGGAAATTAGTACCAAGTGAAGTGGAGCTGAGGGAGTATATATATAAAAGAAACCTTGTGGAAACCAATCTGAGTAGCACTATTCTTGTTTCCTGTAAACAACTAACCCTAACATGTAACAAGTTTTCAGGGACCATCCTAAGAAACATCAAAACTACAGTGTTCTTACTTTACCACCTATACCACTTGTACCTGCTTCGCAAGTTTCAAAGAAAGCACTGTGTTTAAGAAGTGGAAGCACGCAGTTCTATCTACCAGCAAATTGGATCGGTGCACAGACAGTAAAAGTATTAAAGTATCAGAAATTAAAACTAACCCATCATTGTCTGAATCGTGTGAACGGAAATACTTCAATTGAACACGTCCATCAATTGATCCAACTGCAAATCCTGCATAAATAAATTCCACACTTGAAGCTTAAATATAAGAAGTACCTAAAAAATATATAATGAAATTTCTGAAGAATTCTAAACTTTGAATAAGTTCCTTATGGCTCGTATCATTAATATACAAGAATGAAATACCAATATATCAATTTCTAAAAATAAAATCAGGATTATGAATCATAAATGGATGAAATTTATGTTCATAATGGTGAAATATATCTCTCAAAGTACATGCCATGTTTATCAATTATACTGCCGCGAATGATGTAGAGCTATATGGTAGTATCAGAACAACCAGATAGAGTGAGATGCAAATTCTGCCAAGATCATAGATACCATTTGCACATACCTTCAGACATAAGATTTGGGCGTACACACTTTATTTGAATGTCCACATTTGACTCTCTTTCTTGAACCGATTTGTTAAAATTGCGCAAGTCATAGATAATAACTGATGCCCCAACAGCAACCATCAAAATAAACCCAGAAAGAAACATAGACTCCACCTCCAAGCTTGAAGTGTTCAAGCAACCAAGAGCCTTCATTGAGCGTGAATCCCAATGCCGTATTTTTTTGTCCAAACCAGCAGTAATAACTTGACCTTAGAGTGGGAGAAAAGCCATATCAATAGACGTTATCAGGGCCAAAATTCAGCTAGGAGCAATGCACAATTGAATACTCCCTCCGTCCCATTACAAAGAGGAAAGTTTGACTTTTTTGGTCAACTGAAAAAATTTTTGACCATGATTTTATTAATATCTAGATATCTCTATGCAATTCTAAAAATTGTTATTGATAGTATTTCTAATGGTGAAGCAATAACAATTTTTAGAATTGCATAGAGATATCTAGATATTAATAAAATCATGGTCAAAAATTTTTTCAGTTGACCAAAAAAATCAAACTTTCCTCTTTGTAATGGGACGGAGGGAGTATATAAATTCATAATCAAGTCAGGTATTCTTAGGTTGTAAGTGACTAGGTGCAAGCATCAACATGATAATCTGACAGTATCAGGTTTACCTGGACTTCTAAGTACAAGAGCTCAAGTTTGAGGAAAACATGACAAATTTAGAAAGGTGTTGGTTTTAGGACAAGAAGTTATTTGTCTTGAGGCAAACTTGACAAGTAATAATCTGACAATATCAGGTTTACCTGGACTTCTAATTCTTTATTGATAGACACAAGATACATTAACAAGTAAATCGTTAGGATCCTAATCCAAAGTGATAGCCCGGTGGCCAAGGGCTAATTTTTGAGCTGGGTATTTAGCTCCCAGGTCAACATTCTTGTGCAACAATGTGAGAAAATTGGCTGATACTTCCATTTTTACATGCCGAAAATATAAAATGATTTGTTTCAGAAACTGGCTGTTTTGGCATTGGGATTGTTTATCTAAGAATAAGATCCTATTACATACTAATGGACCATATAGAAACAAAATTATGCAGAGATGGCATAAATGAGACCATTGAGGCATGAAGGAGGGTGTTATTTCAGGTAATGAATGTCAGGTAGAAGCCCACACATTAATTTATTAAACTAAGTACCTCATAGCACAAGTAGTTTAGTGATAACAAGTAATAACAGCTTACCAGTTTCGTCAGAGTATTCAACACAGGTCGCTAAATCCTCATGAACCCCAATTAATTTGGAAGTTCCTGAATGCAAATCGTACCTAAGAAATTTTCAATACAAAAGATTGATGTAATCCAAAATCAGAAAACAATGTAATGCAGGAATAAAATAGGTAAATACGCGTTTGCCATTAATCTGTTTACCTTTGCTTAGCTCAGCTTTGGTCCCAATTACACAGGTCATCTAAACTTACTTCACTAATAAAGTGTCAAGTAAATTAATGATAAGAAACACATAAACTTAATTGCAGTTGTTGCTTTTACAATTACATACATAGGAAACAAACGCGGGATGAAAAATGAAGATGATGATGATACATGACCATCACAAGTAATCTTGCATCGGGATCAACCCCAACTCGATTAAGAATTTACTTCATTTCCTTGACGTAATGTGATTTCCAGTACACTAAATGAAGGGTAAAAGTGGAATTAAAAATTTAGACAATGATTGATGAAGCATTTTTAAGAATCTAAAAGTTGTAAATTCTTTTTCTTGTGGACAATATAAATGAGGCTGGGGGAGTACCAGACATAGTTTAGAATGATGAAGTGTAAAATAATCTAAATTCGTAAATCGTAATGCTTTTAGCTGAATCAATTTTGTGAAACAGTACTAAATAATGCCAATTTAGCTGAAGCAATAACTGTTAAAACTCTTTGACATTAAATTTAGCGATATAACCCCAAACCGAAACACCCTTCTACCCTCATCTCTTTCTAAATTTCCTGATTTTATATGAATAGATAGATGATTCAGATTTCAGAAACAGTCAGGCAAAAAAATAATCACAAAATTCAATATAAGGAAATACGAAAGTAAACCTGCATATGGAACAATCATGTCCAGCACTTAAAGCAGTAGACTCATTCTCGAAACAACAATCTAGTAGTGCAGCTTCAGTAGGAGCTTCCAACCTTAACTTCAAGCTATCCACATCGAACAATCTAAGACTCTGCATATTTCAATTCAAATATTCCAATTACAGTTTCCCAAACATCAAAACACACACACACCACACAATTCAAGAACACTTACAGAGTCCCAAGAAGAGACAAGGAGATTGTTGGATTGAGGAGCGAATCGAATTCGAGTCACGGCGTCGAGAATCGGGCTTTCGAAGTTCAAACAAGTCCCATTCATTTTGAAATAAGTGGGGGAATCGAATCAGGACATCGAAATGAATGTCAACTCGAACCAATTTTGGCTGCTGTTGAGGCTAGAAAAAAAACCCTAATTTCGTGCTCAGGGTTTAAGTTTACCATCAAATTGTTCGAAATTTCCACCAAAAATCGGAGAATTCAAGCTGTTGTTATCGTGATTACGACGATGAAGGAGTCCCGATGATTAATGGGAGCTTCAGAGTGGAAATGAAGGCGAGAATTCTCAGCACTTTTTGACCTGAAAACTTCGCGCTCTTTCCACTTTTGAGTTTTCTTCAAAAAATAAAGATATTTCTGTAATTCTGTGTAAGAGTACTGATGAAGGCCACACGGGCGGCCCGGCCCGGCCCGGCCCGGAAGAGACGGATTTAAAGGTGAAACGGGCGAAGCCCGTTATGTCCGTGTGTGTAAACAGGCATAAGCCCGGACCGGCCCGTGATTGAATCCAAGAGAAGGCCCGCCCGTTTGGCCCGTGATTATCCCTTTTTTTTTTTTTTTTTTTTTTTTACAAAATTTGAAATGGGGGCTGGGGGGATTCGAAACCGGGTAGATGGAGGGTTTTAGTGGTAGTTTACCACTTGGACACTAAGCCCTTATTGTTTTTTATCCAAATGTTAAATATAAATAAAAGTTTAATTATACCTATTAGAATTTAGAAAATATAATTAACATTATTGGGATTTGGCATTTGGGGCTAAGTTTATTTTTTTTTAATAAATGAAATATACCTCTTAGAAAATAATTTAGTAAAAACAATGTACATTTATTTTTTAATAAATGAAGTATACATTTGTGAATGTTGTAAATAAATGAAGTAAAATTATGAAATAACGTACTAGTAACTAACGTAGTCAATTTACTAATAGAACACAACATATTTTTTTGAATTTTCATTGTCTTCAAATGATGAAAATTTAAATTACATACTCTTGAAATTATGAAAATTTAAATTACATATTTTTTAAATAACAAAGTCTTCAAATCTTCAAATAACATATTTTTTTGAATTTTCATTGTCTTCAAATGATGGAAATTTAAATTACATACTCTTGAAATGATGAAAATTTAAATTACATATTTTTTTAAATAACAAAGTCTTCAAATAACATAGTCTTAAAACATAATCTTGGAAATAATTAAAAAACGTCTTCAAATCTTCAAATAACATAGTCTTCAAATCTTCAAATTAAACATTGTCTTCATATGCCTAGTAACGGTGGTTAAGCAAATACCACCCTTGTGATCTTGGAGTTGACTCGATAGTTTACGTTTACCTGTTTGGAATAGCTTCTTTATATGCCTAGTAACGGTTTGACGACTCAATGGTTGGTATGAGGGGTTAAGGCCTTGAGAGTAGCGGGTCAATCTATCATCATCCGAGAGTGACATAGGCAATAAACAACTCACTAAGAACATGGTAACCAAATCAGCATCCACTCTTGGGTAAGTGACACATGGTATATTGAGTTGTGTTTGAATTGTGCCATCTCTTCCACTAGCGGCTTCTTGGTCATGGTTATCCATGTGCCTCTTTATATGAGAGGTACCTGAAGCACCCGGAGGGGTTAAATATTTCTTGCATCGTTTGCATTGGGCTTTTTCTACACCATTAAGAATAACCAAATCATATAAGTGGGCATACTTAGACAATTTGGGAGCCTTACCCTTACCCTTTCCCTTTCCTTTTCCCCTCGCACCGCTAGGTGCACTACCCGAGGCAACTTCGGTAGTAGGTTGTGTATTTGAAATTGTGCGAGTTACGTGGGTGACTTGTACATCGTCATCGTCATCCTCATCCCCCTCCCCACCCTCATCTATGTTTTCTATGTGATGATATGTTCTAGATGTATTATAGTTTGAGTTAGGCTCATTCATCCAATCCGGAGTATAGCCGCGAAATGGAGGGGTGTTGATTGGATTTGGATTTGAGGATTGAGGATTGATTAATTAGATCAAACATAATTTGATCATTACGGTCCATAAGAGAATTATCTATTCGTCCTAAATTTTGATGAGGTACATTACGGTGCAAAAAGGAATTATCTATTGAGTGGCGGTTTGGAATGGGTACATTTTGATTTTGATTTTGATTTTGAACCGGTGGTGGGGGGAATATGCAAATATATCATTAACTATATCATCCATGATTGATAACTAGAAATTTAAAATACTTAACAAAAAACAATTAACTAGCAATTTAAAAGAAATAATTAAATGAAAACAATAAACAAAAACAATAAACAATGAATTAAAATTTAAAGGACTTTTTTTTTTTTTTGAGTTATATTTTAGAATTTTTTTTTTTTCCAGAATTTTTAAAGGACTGTTTTTTAAAGGATTGGTTTTTTTTTTTTCGAAATTTTGAAAGAAAAATTAAAGAAAAACAATTAACAAAAAACAATGAATTAACTAGAAATTTGAAACATTTTTTATTTGAAAGTTTTTTATTTTTTAAGCCACTGTTTTTTTTTTCAGATTTTTTTTAAGTTTTCGAATTTTTTTCCAGATTTTTTCCGATTTTTAAACTGTTTTTTTTAATTAATGGACTGTTTTTTTTATTTTCGTTTTTTTTCAGAATTTTTTAACTACTTTTTTTTTTAATTAAAGGACTTATATTTTTGTCCGAAATATTTAAATAAATAATTAAAGGAAAAAAATTAACTACTTAACACAATATTTAACTAGTAAATACTAATTTTTTGGAAATTTTCGGAATTAAAATTAAATAATAAATAACAAATTACTATTAACACAATATTAAAGCATGAAATTTAATACAAAATGAAATACTTAAAACAATAAAATTACCTCCACCTTCTTTCTTCATGGAATTATGGGAATTGGGAAGAGTAAATATTGAGGTAGTATGTATGAATTTTTTTTGAAAAAAAAATAGAAGTAAGAAGTGTTATTTGTAGTTTTTCAGAATTTTTTTTGGACCAAAATGCCCCTCCAACGTTTATATTAACGGATATATATAGGGGCATTAACGTCATTTCAAAAAAAAAAAAAAAAACGGGAAAACGGGCCAAACGGGCAAAGGGTAAACGGGCCAAAGAAGACCACGGGCTTGGCCCGTCCGTAGTCCAAATGTCTCGGTGAGGCCTGTACCGTCTAAGGGGGCGGGCCGGACACGGACTGGGCGGCGGGCTTCGGGCCAAACGGGCTAAAGGTTGCGGGCTAGGAAATTGTCCCCCGGGCTAAGGCCCAAAATGGCCATCATCATGTAAGACCGTCCGACTGTTTGCTCAAAATTTGCACTATTTTTTTTTATAAAGGTGTAGTAATTTTTACATTAAACTTCTCCAATAATTTACTTTAAATATTATGTCAAATAAAAATATTTTTAAAATATTCATTATTATTTCACTTATATAAATATATTACGTTATTTATATTTTATATTATAAAATCTTTTCATATATATTGAGATTTTTTTAAAAAAAAATAAAAAGACTATTTAGAAAATAGAGAGGAAAACGAAATCGTGCAGCTCTATCTCTTGCACCAAATTTGGTGAAAGAAATAGGACAAAAACTCACGTGAGAACATGAATACCCGTCTCATCCATGAGACGGGTCGGATCCATGACCCGCGCCAAGGTGTATCAGCGCTCGCCCAAGTCATTTCATGTCTTGGTCCAGTTCAGCCAACAGCCTTGTGAAAAGTAATAGTTACTATAACATAATGTAATAATTGTATGCATATAAAGTAATAGTTTGTATACATTAAAGTAATACATATATACAGAAAAGTAATAATATTTTTCCCTATATTTTCTTCGTTTGACAAATGTAATAACTTATGTATATGAATGTAATAGTTTATACAAGTAAATGTAACACTTTGATAGATGAAATTGTAACATATTTCTATAGATAATGTAATACTTTTACATGTATCATGATAAATTTGAACTCATTTTGTAACTTATTGTTTGAAAACATATAGATATCTATACATATGTGTTACAATTATGTACAAATACTATTACATATAAATAACACGTTTGTTACATTTTAGATATAATAAGTATTACTTTTGCCAAACGAAGAAAACATAGGGAAAAATACTATTACTTTTCTGTATATATGTATTACTTTAATGTATACAAACTATTACTTTATATGCATACAATTATTACATTATGTTATAGTAACTATTACTTTTCACAAACCGAAAAAAAAACAAAATTTAAAAATTTAAAAAAAAACACTATTACTGATTATTTTGCTGATCCCAACGGTCAATATAAGCGCCTGAGTGATGCGAACATACCCCAGAAATTTGACGACGATCCAACGGTTAATGAAGCGGGAATTTGATTTTTAATATAGAGAATTTTTGAAGATTTTCGCCAGTTTTCGCCGCCGGCCATTTCTCCCTCTCCGGCAATTATTTGGAAGATCCCAACGGTCATCATGTGCGCCTAGGGGATGCGACCAAATCCCAGAAGTTTCACGACGATCCAACGGTTAACGAAGTCGGAATTTGATTTTTACATATGCGATTTTGGTTTTGATTTTGCCCAGAACCTAAGCCCATTTGACGGATCATGCCCCATGGGTCATGGCTCGACCCGTCTCATGCATGAGACGGATCCCCTTGTTCTCATGGGAGACCACCTCAAGAAATAGAGTTAGCTTCATAACATAGCAAAGTTTATAGTTCTATTGGAGCAAAATAATGCTCTATCTTGAAATTTTAGAGTACCATCAGAAATGTTATAAGTGATTTAAATAGGCTTAAAGTTAGATATGTAATTTTTGTGCACAAAGCAAAATAAATCAGATTGTTAGTTCACATAATAAATGTCGCATATGATTTTAAACTTTTATCAAAATTTAATGTTAAATTATTTGTTTCAGAGAAATTTTAAAATATTAATGAACAACATGAAAATGTTGATGAGGAAATTCAACACCCTCAAAATCAAGAAGAACCGGTGCCATTAAGAAGATCTAATAGAGCAAGAAGGAGTGCTATACCAGATTATTATGATGTATATCTTGCCGAGAATGAGGAACCGTTAGGTTTAGTGGGAGATGAGCCAATCACCTTTCATGAAGTCATTAGTGGTCCAAATTCTCATAACTAGATTAAGAAGAGATGGAGAAGAAGAATAAGACGGAAGCGTGTACCTTGTGATTCCATGTTTGTTCTTAGTCTTGTTCTTGTTCTTGAGTAAAGAGGATGAAGTAAGAAGATAGACTTTAAATTAGGGAGGAGTAGATCTTCTAAATGATGAGTGCCCTTAATCTCTTTAATCTTCAATTACTTAGGAAGAGTTTTGACTGAATGAGAATAATGTAACTAGTAGATTAATAGGCTTGATGGATAGGCCTTTATATAGGAATCCAAGGGGCACTTCATTTAGGGACTACACCTATTGATATATAAGACATTACCATTATGCCCATCATTTAATGGTATACTTATATTATGGAATTTTACATATTATGTTGAGTTCTATACTTTATATCATATATTATAATATTGATTATTATAATATTAAGTATTTATATGTTATATTAATACATGTTCTTACAATCTCCCACTTGAATTATTATAACATATACCTTCACTTAATAAATTTCTTCAATCATATTTATAACCACGAAATAGCCTGACCACTTATGTGCACTTTGTTATCATTCGAAAACAATCCCGTCCATTAGTCATATAAGTATAAGGACTAAAGGGGCAGTCGTTGTAATTGATTCGCAACTAAACCCACATTAATCACATATATATATCCAACTAAATGACATAGATTAAGTATAGATATGTAGCATGAAATATTAACGAATATATATGAAGAATGCATATATATATTCTCCAACTAGTCCTACTTTAAACAAATGATATCAATTTAAAATAACACAAGAAATAGAAACAACATAAACTCTCACTAATTTAAGCATTATCAAACGTCATTACACCTATATATGAGCAACATGCTCGTGAAATACTAAAGGAGATAATGCCTTAGTAAATGGATCCGCTAACATGGAGTTTGTACCAATAAGTTCTATTTCGATTTGTTCATTCTTACTCTCTCTCTCACAACAAAAATTTCTATTGATGTTTCAATAACAATTTTTCATGATAATATGAACATAATCAAATTTTTAGAATTTTTGGTGAAAACTAAATTTAGTTAACCATATGGGACATTTATTATTGAACAGAGGACGTATATGTGTAACTAGCAGTACTCCCGTGCGATGCACGGCAAAATTATAAAAATTTTCTTAATTTTTTTCAATTTTATTTAAATTTGTAGCGAGTTCAAATTACCAAAACAGGGCACAACCGATCCAAACCAAACCAAAGGCACAAACTTCGTCTCACTTTAAATTATAAAATAATAACTATTAATGAAAAAACTAAATAGAAATATTATTTTTTTTCATCTCAACTAAATACTTTAAAAAATATACTTATTTTTGAAATGAAGATTATAATTTTTTATAAAAGTATCTCCCTACGTCCCAGTCGAAGTGTCACTTTTTACCCAAAATGGCGTCCCGTTTAAAGTGTCACCTTTCCTAAAAATGAAATGTTTTATTAATATTCTATTATCCCATCCACTATTCCCTCCACTAATTCTCTCTCCTCTACACTCACAACACTTTTTAAATTCACTATTTCCTCCATTAATTCTCTCTCCTATTTTCAAATTACACTCACAACATTTTTTATTTCCACACTTTTTCTTAATTTGCTTGCCACCCCTAAAAGGGTGACACTCTTGGTGGGATGGAGGGAGTATTTTTTAAAGTATTTAGTTGAGATAGAAAAAATAATATTTTAATTTAGTTTTTTTATTAATAATTATTATTTTGTAATTTAAAGTGAGAAGGATTTTTTACCTTTTTTACTCCCTCCGTCCCACCTCAAGGTTCCACTTTGAGGTGGACACGATTTTTAAGAAATTTAATTAAAGTGGGTAGAGAATTTGAGGAGTAAGAATATAAAAGTTAAATGTGTGGTAGAAAATAGAAAAGAGAATGTAAAAAGTAAAAATATTTAATAGGAGAGAGAATGAGTGGGAGGAATAGTAAGTTAATACTCCCTCCGTCCATTTACATGGTTCACACTTTCTATTTTGGGCGTCCATTTACATAGTTCACACTTTGTTTCTTTCCTAAAATGAAAACTTTATATTATTAAAATATTAACCCTACCCCACTATAATTTACTATTTCCTCCACTCATTCTCGCTCCTATATTATTTTAATACTCACAACCAAGATTCTAAAAAGCGCTAGGCGAATGCTAGGCGGCGGAGCCGGGCCTAGCGCCTAGGCGGGGACTAGTCGGGGCCTAGGCGGGTTTTAGAACTAGGCGTTGGAGAGGGGCCTAGCGCCTAGGCCCCTTAGGCGGGGTCTTTTAGAACACTGCTCACAACACCATTATAATTTACTATTTCCTCCACTCATTCTCTCTCCTATTTTACTTTCACACTCACAACATTTTCAATATAATAGTCCCTCCTTAATCAACGTGTAAACAGTAACTGTGAACCTACTAAATGGACGGAGTGAGTATATGAAATGTGTGGTAGGGAATAGGAGAGAGAATGGTTTTTTTGTAAATATATGGAGATGATAAGGGTATAAATATATGAAAAACTTTCCATTTAAGAAAGAAAACGTTGAGGTGGGACGGCCCAAAAAGAAAAAGTGAAATCTTGAGGTTGAGGTGGGACGGAAGGAGTATTTAATTTGTTTGGAGTGTGAGGTGGGACGGAAGGAGTATTTAATTTGTTTGGAGTGTCTGACCGGTCTTGGTTGGTTTGTGTTTGACTGACCATGGAGTGGCTTACCGATGGAAGGAGTCCTTGGTTTGGTTTGTGTTTGGCCTTGGTCTTTTTTATTTAATTTGTTTGGAGTGTTTGACCGGCCTTGGTTTGTGTATGGCCCATGGAGCGGCTTACCGATGGATGAAGTCCATGGTTTGTGTGGCCTAGGTTTGTGTTTGACTGATGGAGTCCTTGGTTTGTGTTCGGAACGGTTATAGATTTTTTTAAAAATAATTTATGTTTAAAAATTTAAATTTCAAAATAATTCACATTTGAAACTCGCTATACGGTGTAGCAAATTTAAATTTGCTCAATTTTATTAGCGAATTTAAATTAGCTCAATTTTATTTAAATTTGTGCTATTAAAAAAAATAAATTGAATTCGCTACATACATAGCGAGTTCAAATTACCAAAACATGCCACAACTGATCCAAACCGGGCAACAACCGATCCAAACCAAACTAAAGGTACAAACTCCGTTTCACTTTAAATTAAAAAATAATAATTATTAATAAAGAAAACTAAATAGAAAAATTATTTTTTTCATCTCAAATAAATACTTTAAAAAATATACTTCTATAAAAAATTATAATCTCCATTTTAAAAATAAATATTACTTTCGACTCAAAATAAATAACCAAAAAATAATAGTAATACGTTTTTTATCCAAAAAAATGAGTTTTCTTTTAACTACACATAACCGGCTTTATTAATAATTATTACGGTTTTACTTTTTTGAAAATCAACTTTGGCATTGTTTAATGGTTATGTGTTGCCGGTAAGGTGGTTTACCGGTTTTCTTTTAACTACACATAACCGTCTTTATTACTTCCTCCGTTTCACTTCAAGGTTTAACTTTTTTTTTTTTTGGGTCGTCCCATCTCAAGGTTTAACTTTCTTAAATGAAAAGTTTTTCATATATTTATACCCTTATCATCTCCAAATACTTACAAAAAAACCATTCTCTCTCCTATTCCCTACCACACATTCTCCCACTCATTCTCTCTCCTATTAAATATTTTTAACTTTTACATTCTCTCTCCTATTCCCTACCACACATTTAACTTTTATATTCTCTCTCTTCAAATTTTCTACCCACTTTAATTACATTTCTTAAAAAGCGTGTCCACCTCAAGGTTCAACCTTGAGGTGGGACGGAGGGAGTAATAATTATTACGGTTTTACTTTTTTGAAAATCAACTTTGGCATTATTTAATGGTTATGTGTTGCCGGTAAGGTGGTTTACCGGTTATGTGTTTTAAGAATTCACTTCGGGCAGACAGGGCATTGTTAACCGGTAAACCGTAATCGGTTAATCAAAAGTAATAATTATTTTTGAAATGAAGATTATAATTTTTTATAGAAGTATATTTTTTAAATTATTTATTTGAGATGAAAAAAATAATTTTTCTATTTAGTTTTCTTTATTAATAATTATTATTTTGTAATTTAAAGTGAGACGGAGTTTGTACCGGTTATCGATTTGTTTGGATCGGTCATCCAATCCAATTAACCGGTTAACAACCTTGTTTGTTTGGATTTGGATCGATCAACCGTCAGGTTAGCAACATATGTTCCTAATCGGTCATCCAATTGTTATTTTTATTTATTTTTTCTTTTTTTCCTAATCTAAAGAGGATAAAATAGGATAAACATATGTTCCTTTTCAACTATTTTATAATGCCCTATGTGATCGATTCTTAATGCCCTGTCTTATCGATTTTTAAAATCACCGAATTTTAAAATCGGTAGTAATAATGTGTGTGACCGATATGGATTTATGTGTTGCCGGTTAACCGTAATCGGTGAATCGAAAGTAATATTTATTTTTGAAATGGAGATTATAATTTTTTATAGAAGTATATTTTTTAAAGTATTTATTTGAGAAGAAAAAAATAATTTTTCTATTGAGTTTTCTTTATTAATAATTATTATTTTGTAATTTAAAGTGAGACGGAGTTTGTACCGGTTATCGATTTGTTTGGATCGGTCATCCAATCCAATTAACCGGTTAACAACCTTGTTTGTTTGGATTTGGATCGGTCATCCGTCAGGTTAGCAACATATGTTCCTAATCGGTCATTCAATTGTTATTTTTATTTATTTTTTCTTTTTTTCCTAATCTAAAGAGGATAAAATAGGATAAACATATGTTCCTTTCCAACTATTTTTTAATGCCCTATGTGACCGATTCTTAATGCCCTGTCTTACCGATTTTTAAAATCACCGAATTTTAAAATCGGTAGTAATAATGTGTGTGACCGATATGGATTTATGTGTTGCCGGTTAACCACCTTATTTGGATCGGTCAAGGCCTGTTTGTTTGCTTGCTTGGATCGGTCAAAGGCATGTTTGAATCGGTCAAGGCCTGTGTTTGGATTGTTTGGATCGATTGTGGGTTGTGGTCTTGGTTTGTTTGGATAGGTTGTGGGTTGTGGCCTGATTTGGATCGGTTATCCACTTATTATTGACCGGTCACCATGTCAATGATTTACCGATCCTTGTCACAATCGATTCTTGTGACCGGTCAACCAAGTCACATGCTTTGGATCGGTCAACCAATTTACTTGGTTTGGATCGGTCAGGAGGCATGCTTTGGATCAGTCAACCAATTGACTTGATTTGCCAAAATTTTATATATATAGAAAATATATAGAGATATATAGAGAGAGATAGCAATGTGGGATTAATTTCTTTTGTAACAAAACTTAAGGATATTGGTTGATTTAATCCCACATCGCTATCTCTCTCTCTATATCTCTATATATTCTCTCTATATATAAAAGGAAGTAATGTCCTGATTCAAATTTGCCACAACTTAAGAGAATAATTACAAAAGTGCCACTCAAATTTTGACAAAATTTTTGGCGCTTAGACTGTTCCTCGGATGACCTGCTTTAATATATAGATAGATTTTTATACGTGGTACTTACTCCTTCTGGTTTAAGATTTTTAGTTTGAGACTGGTTTAAGATTTTTAGATTGACTATGCACACTTATCATTTATTACGAAATTAATGTAAAATATGTCAACAATAATAGTGATTTGAGGACATAATTGTACAAAATACTATTCTTAAATCAAGTGATGAAAAATAGGTTAGGTAAATTAAGTTACATTTTTTATTTTATTTTGTGTTTTTTTTTTAAATTTATTATTACCAATTCATATACTCCCTCCGTCCCATTAGTAAAAGGAAATTTACTGTTTGCGCGGAGATTAAGGAAAAAAATAATGATATAAATGTTGTGAGTGTAAAAGTAAAATAGGAGAGAGAATGAGTGGAGGGAATAGTAAATTATAATGGTGTTGTGAGTATTAAAATAATGATGAGAGAGAGAATGAGTGGAGGAAATAGTGAATTTGTGGTTTGTAATGGACGAAAAAAAAAGAAATATTTGTGGTTTGTAATGGGACGGAGGGAGTATTTTTTTATTTTTTTAGCTTTACTATTTATTTACATCATTCCATCAATAAATGGAATGATGTAATCAATAGATTCAATACCTTGAACTGCACCAACTGTATGGGGGCAATGTTAAGAACCCCTTGCACAAAAAACTTGGACCAATTTTAACTGCTCTCATTTGGAGCAACCATTTCAGATACATCAAACTCATTCCATACTTATTAGAAATTTCAAATATTTACAAGTATATGAAATTGTCACATTAAATTAGATCCCTAAATTCTAACAACAGAATCCATCAAATCATTCTGGAACATAAAAATCAAACTTGACATCGACAGAGCCAGAAGACGAACCAGTATCTTTATACTCAACATTCGTGATTGTAGCCACGTCATCATCCAACGGTTGAAATTCCGGTTTTACCCTACGAACGGGCACAGTTACCGAGTATATAGTTCCCATAGCTGGATCCGTGGAGACACTCAACTGAACTTTATCCTCTGATTCAATCACCACGAAATCTGAAAGAGCGTTCACAACATTGGTCACTATAAGTTGTTTAGCCTCTTCGCTAACTGCACAACGATCAGAGAAAAGAATCATCTTCAACCTTTGTTTAGCAATGTGGGCGTTGGAGTTTTTTATTGTTGTTGGAGATGGGAATATTATTTTCCAAGCCAGATTCAAGCGCTCGAAGAAGTTCATGTTTATGGCGTTAAGGAGGAAACTTTCTGCTTCTTGGCTGATTGAGCTTGTGGAGAGGTTAAATCCGTTGATGATTCCAGTAGGTCGTTTATAATTGCAACGTAGGTTATGGTTTTTGACTATTACGTTGGAACACTTTGGAAATCCGTCAGAGATGCTGGATCCTAGGAAACCACTGAAATCAACCTGTAAAGCAGTAGCAAATCCTCTTTCAGAGATAGACATGATGGAGTATAAGAGGAACATGGCATCATAGTAGATTGCAATACGACATACAAGCTTGTCTTGCAAGATAGAGCAGGTTCTGAAGAAAGTCAAAGAACTGAAAAAACTTTCAGATTCTAAATCTACAAATCTTGCATCACATACCAAATTAAAGGCTCAACAACATTATCAGTTGAAACTAATTTTTGGGACAACCCAAAAGGAAAGAGGGATGATTTTTTTAGGACCCTCGAGTATTCAATTCATAGAAGCAATAGTTAGAGATTGTACACAGTACTTGTTTAGATTCTAGTTCTAGGTGTAACTGAGGATAAGCGGCAAACTGTAGTCGACAAATCTGGTGAACTAAGAAAATACAAAAGAGAGACTAGGAGGCAAGAGGCACCAAAAGTTCAGGTGTGTGTGTGTGTGTGGGGGGGGGGGGAGGGTCCTTGTAGCTGAAAATGAATTCTTTTGGAGGCAGCCAGAGATAGTGCCATGCATTATACCCACTGAGAGTCCTCACTAAGAAGTTAAACATCTTAAGAAAACCATTAATACAAATGGAGGTATCCCATATATGATAAGAGGTTGATTTTACTGCCCATCCCTAACGTTTGGACAAGTCTTGCTGCCCTTGAGGTTTGGTTTTGTCTCACTTTTCCCCTTGTGTCAACTTTATATAAATGGGATGACTACACCCCTAAATCTTTAAAGTAACTAATATAGACGGAGTATTTGGATTTTTCATTAAGGAGATTTAGGGGGAAAATAGTCATTTCATTCATATAAAGTTGATATAAGGGGAAAAGTGAGACCAAACCAAACTTGGGGGTACATTGAGACTTGTCAAAATTTCAGGGGTGGGCAGTGGAATTAACCCATACGATAAGTTTCGAACATCATAGAGCTTTGTACACATTTAAACATCAACCCCTTTTCCCGAAACAAAAAGATGACAAAGTTAATATAGGGGAATACTGCAAGTTCTGTTCCAGATAAGGGAATAATAGTACCACTTTCAATAAGTTATCCAGCTTAGAATTCTTAAGTTCGAATACTTAAACTTCTGTTTCGCAAAAGAGACATAATAGTAACACAGTAACCCTTCTTCAGGATGTGCTCCAAGGAGCTGTAATTTAAGGCATAAAAATTACTTTGATTTGCCAGCACTACGATTAATAGACACAGTGCTTTGCATGATCTTGCTTTTAGTTCTCATCACCAGTATCACCCAAGCTGTGGCATGGTGTGGGACTTGGCTAGATAGTATATGAATAGTGAATACTATTTGTGAAAGTAGCTAATAAGGCCTATAGAGAAGGTTCATTTGCAATATGTTATTCGAACATGCTATAATCAACAGGTTTGATTAGAAAGTGGATTTTGCAAAAGAAAGTCAAGTAGCCAATATTTAAAACATGATTGATATGTCAAATGCAAGAGCAACAAGTAGGCGAATATGATGATAATTATGTTGTTTACTGATTGCGAATGCAAACGACATATACTACAAAAGAGTCATGACAACAAACTGGGACCATCAATGACCAAGAGGACGAAGTGCAAGCTCTCTCTAGCATTTTTACACAACTCCTCTGTCAATTACCAAATGTCTTGCTTAAGAAATACAACTAATCATGTTGTTAGTGACTCAAGGTCATTCTATTCACGACCCCCCCAACACAATCCCCTTCCTTTATCAGCAACTACAAATTGATACTATTCACGATCCTATAAAGCTCACATTCAGAAAGTCATACTCCCTGTGTCCCGTAAAGTTAGTCCCTCTTTTTTCATCGTTAGTTTGAATTTGGGTTACTTTTAATTATCCATATGATGATCTAAAAATTGTTATTGATAATATTTATAATGGTGTATCAATAACAAGTTTTTCTTTTCTTGACAATAATTAAAACATATCTAAACTATTTTTCAAAGTTCATTCAAACTAACAACGAAAATAAAGCGACTAACTTTCCGGGACGGAGGAAGTAATTCCATAATAAGGTTAAAATACAATTCAATTGTTAAATTTATTTCCCTTCTACTGAAAATAGTCAAGTTGGATTATCATTTATCACATCTTGGTAATGATATGCTCCCTTTTTAGGATTTTAACAGTCAGTTGGCTATCTTTAGATCAATATCTGCCATACATTTATTCAATGATACTAGTACACATGCGAGTGATCTATACGGATACAGGTCTGGCCATTGAATCCACCAAAATTAAATTTGGGCGCGAAAGTAGTGTAAAACAGCCACAGTCCACCCATATACATCTCGTACCAACACAGATACTTTGCCCAAAAAAAAAAAGTCCAAATACATACTAGCCATTATAAAGTTGCACATAATAACAATTACAGCATAGGATCTACATCGGCAATACTTGATTATACGTTCACATTTTTTAAAATAAAAGCATGTCCATGTCAAATCTTCATTAGAAAAGTTGAAACGAGACTCTTCATATCCAAAGGAGGTAATACTTCCTCAATCTTTCCCAAGTCAAAAATAATATTGCTGACTTAAAATGTATTGCCTGCCTTCTTCAAGTGATACCAAAGAAGTAAGATCACAGAGTAACTTTCTTTATATCCGTTGACTTGCCTAGTCAAATCGATTAAACAAAATACAATAAACCGTAGATGATAGCAATATTAAGCACATAGAACACACTAAAAGGAATTCTTGCTAAATTTTCTTGGCAGTAAAACTATAACCTATTTCTAAACTTCGTGTCTGAAACACAAACCAGGAAACCCAATTAGCTTAAACTCAAAGAATTACTTGGCAGTAGAACTATAACCTAATTCTAAAAGTTCATGTCTAATACACAAACCAGGAAACCCAATTAGCTTAAACTCAATGTCCCAAACCGAGTTGCACAAATGAGGACGAATTTCTAATAAAATTGAAGAACTAATCATGAAAAAAAAAAAAAAGAGAGGAGTCGATTCACTGAGGACGGCAGTAAAATAGACAAAGACTCAAAATGATTTGAGAATTGTATACCTTAGAAGGAGGTAAATTGCAACGAAGAGGGTTGGAAGGAGACGGTCCTAATGCCGCCGAGACACTGAAATCGCCGGAAATCGCCATTTCTGTCTCTTTGATTTTTTTAGGGTTTTGATTCGTCGTTCTTTGTACCACTGTCAGGTGCTCTCACTGTTTAGCTGCGAGATGAACTGTACCTTCGCTCCTCAGTCTTCCGTTCTAGATATGTTACGATGTCGTTTGGGGGTTCTTCATCCAAAAACATAAAAATACAGAGTTGATTTTGGGAAAAACTAGTTTCTCCCAAATATTATAAAAAGTCCTGTTTTATTTTAAAAATCGGTTCAATGATCGGTTCAAAAAGCCGAGTTAATTTGATTTAAAATTTATGTACCGATTTTTTTAAGTTAAAAACAAGACTTTTTATAATAGAGCAAGTTTTGGGAGAAACTAGTTTCTTCATAAATTATAAAAAGTCTACTTTTTTTCTACTTGCAAGTAGTTAGTGAATATTTAGGAACAGTTTATAAAACAGGACTTTCTATAATTTAAGGAGAAACTAGTTTCCCCCAAAATATTGTGTTTATAATATTTGGGAGAAGCTAATTTTCCCCAAAATTTTCTGAAAAATAAATAGCAAATGCAAATCTGAACATTATTTATAAGATAAAATTAGTACAAACTAGTACCTTGAAAATATGAAAATAGCATTGTCATTCATATTAATTGGTGATTGGTTATAAATTTTTTTTTTTGACAAATAATATATAAAAAATTAATAAGTGAACGATATTATAAAACTTGTTATTAATACTCCCTCCGTCCCAATAAGAGCTGCCCGTTTTTTGTCTTGCACGCAAATTAATAAAATGGGTGGGAAGAAAAAATGTTGTGAGTGTAATTTGAAAATAGGAGAGAGAATGAGTGGAGAAAATAGTAAATTATAATGGTGTTGTGAGTATTAAAATAATGTAGGAGAGAGAATGAGTGGAGGGAATATTAAAGATTTCTTTGCCAAAAAAGAAAAGTGAAAGCTATTAACGGGACACCCAAAATGGCAAAATGGGAAGCTACTATTGGGACGGAGGGAGTATATCATTAAAAAGTTGGGACGGAGGGAGTATATCATTAAAAAGTTTCTTAAATTTTTTATATTTTTGAAGGAAAGTTTCTTAAAATTTTAAGGCTATTAGATAGTTATATACTCCCTCCGTCCCACTTTAATAGAGACCAATTTTTTGGGTGTGGGAATTAAGTAAAAGTGATGTAAGAAAGAGAAAAAGTTAAATGTTGTGAGTATGAAAAATTAAATAGGAGAGAGAATGAGTGGGAGGAATAGTTAGGAGAGAGAATGTTGTGAGTGAAAAAGTAAAATAGGAGAGAGAATGAGTGGGGTAAATAGTGAAAATTCCTTTCCATTTTGGGAAGTATCAATTGAAGTGGGACGGATCAAAAAGGAAATAAGTATCAATTGAAGTGGGACAGAGGGAGTATATTATTAGTTAAAATTAATTTAAGTGAACAACAAATATAAAATGAGAGTTTTGATAATGAGAGGGATAGGAAATAATATTTTTTTTTTTGAAGGCCAGAGGAATAGTCAAAATCTCACCAAAAAAAAATGTGTTTTTTTTAAGTTTTAAAAAAAAAGGAATTTTGAAGCGCACGATTAAACTACGGAAGAGAGTCAGACCTGATTGCGGTAGCCGACAACTTCTTCCCAGACTTCGTTTTCATCCACACGCTCATGATCGGAGTTCCAAACTTTGCGAAATTAGAGTTTTTCATGAGAAAACTGTTGAATTGTGATTGAAATTGAAGAGGGGGAGCGATTGGAATTGGAATTTGCCAGATTCAACAATAGAAAAAGAATTGAAAACTGGAATTTTCTCAACTAGTTTTTACTCGTGGAATTGCAAACTTTGCGAAATTAACGAATCCAATCCACTCATAAACAAGTGTCAATCTACTTGAATTTAGGTGCTCGTGAATTTATGTTTAAAAGTGTATGTATTTATAAGTGCCCATTTATAAGTTATTGAGTGATAGTGTAATTATTTAAGAATGCTAGTTGAGTTAATCGGCATTGATAACACACATACCGGCATTTCCTAACTCATGCACTCACACATGTTAATTTGTTACAATATAATTGAATATGAGCGTCACTGCACTTGTTTAAATAAGTATCAGTACATATGTTTATAAGTGTCGATTGATCTATAATTGATAATAGATGCACGAGTACTAAAACACACCAACACTAATATTCTTTTACACCAATATTAACACTCTTTTACGCTAACATCGATATTTTTTTACACTAATACTAACACTCTTTTTACCCTTGCACCGGCACTAAAATACATATGCATCGACACTTTTTTTTACCTTCATAATGACACTCTTTTACTTTAACACTGCTACATTTCTACACTAACACTGACACTATTTTTACACTTGCGTTGGCACTGAAACACATATGCACTGACACTCTTTTATACTAGCGTTGACACTCTTACACGTGCATTGACACTCGATAATACATGTATTGACACTCTTTTTACACTAACAGTGACAATTTTTATAACGAATACTAGCATTTTCTATAACACTGACACTTTTTATCAACAGTAATGGCACCTTCTATGTCTGCTGCTGACATTTTTCTAACACAAGAAGTTTACAACGAGAGACAAAGAGATAAACTTTTTTTTTTTTTTTGATACCCAGGTTCCCAGCTTCGCCGGACTAATCCTGGACCACCAGGTACCGGCCCCTCAGTATGCTGGTGGAGGTAAATCGCGACAAAGAGATAAACTTGCCAATTGAAATCAAGGCTGCTGTAATAGTACGCATGTTATGGAACATGCTGACACATTCACTAATTGAAAATCAAGCGTCAAATGCAATTATATGAATTGAATCATCTTGATTTTGGTTGGACAAAGCAGAAGAAGGATGGCTGCCGGCAACGAGAGTTCGTACATATTTGCAAAGAGAATTCATTGCATCAGCATGTCGCGCTGGAGTTGCGTCTGTTGGACTTTATGTATGGCTTCTCAAGAACTTAACAGAAAATCTGACGGAGAAAATAACGGAGATTGGGAAAACTAGAAACAAGTCGAGTCTTGTATTATATACAATCTCCGTAAGAGTTATTTGTCCCGCACAGGTGCTTACGGTTGAATAACAAAACTCTCGTAAGATAAAACGACTTAACTATTAGTTATAAGGAGCACTCCAATATAACTAATCTAACGAACAACTCAATGTTTTGAACTTTGGACTTGAAAAGATTTGATGCAACAAGATGATATGATTTGGCTATGTTAATCTATCTCTCTAGAGGGTTGGAAGGCTCAAATGACTGTATGTGTAAATTGAAATTCGGAGGGAAGGTATTTAAAGAGATTTAAAGGGTTCATGGCTTTTCACTTCAAGAGGTGCCAAAACTGTTCAGATTCTGCCCACGAGCGCGGCCGCTCTTGCCTTGAGCGCGACCGCGCTCTCATGCCGAGACCAGGCCAAGATTTAACCTTAAATCAGCGCGGCCGCTCTAGGCTGGAGCGCGACCGCGCTGAAGCCCAGAACTGAAAGGTCACGAAAACCTTTTTGGGAACAGTTGTGACCCAAACCAATTTGGATCAGTCCAAGTCAACCCAAGTTAACTTTAACCCTTTATTTAACTCTCGTTAAGTTACAAAAAACACTTGTCATTAATTCTCATTCACCCTAAACGGTTTAGAGACATTAAATCTACAACAAATGTAGAATACATTTTGTAACAAGTTTCGTTAACAAATAACGAACTTCCGTTAGAAACTAGATCAACGTTAAGTCAAACTTAACTTTCCGTTATCTATTTCCAACAATCCCCCACATGAATGACAATTAATGCATGTATGCAATTTCGTCCAAAGTTCCGGCGAACTATTATTACATCGGGATAGATAGCTTGTGGCCTTGAATCCTCCCTAGTGAAATATTATCGGATATACTAGCCATTTGGTAGCGAGTCGCTTTGAACCAGTGACTGTCGGATGTATACCAAGACAATAATACTCACATAATAACAGCTCTAACAAAAGTTGTTCTCACGTTTTGTCCATTTTGGCCCTGGACCGTATCTCATTCATAAGCGTTTCTTTAGAGGCGGCCTAATTACCTCTCGCTTATATAGGTGATTCTTACTATAAAGAGTATCATGCACTACTCCACCCGTAGGTATAGAAATCATTAAAAAGTTTTCTCAACTTATCCTTACCACTGCTGTATGTGCTTGTACTTGGATGTTCTGGGAATGAGTATTCAACATCTCCAGGTTAATAAACCGAGTTGTTGTTTCCAAGTAACTCTACTAGAACTTATAACTTGGTTGTCTCATTGAACCAAGGGCCTGGGATCTCCATTTCTCAAGGTTGAGTGTCCGCTATAAGTCCTTTTGTTGTGGGTTTTAAACCCATTCCCCTTAACAGTTTATACAGTTGATCCCGATTTATACCTTTGGTAAACGGATCCGCTAGGTTATCACATGATTTCACATAATCAATAGTGATAACGCCATTCTTGATCAACTGTCTAATGGTATTGTGTCTACGACGAATATGTCTAGACTTACCATTGTACATACTATTCTGTGCCCTTCCAATTGCTGATTGACTATCACAATGGATTAGTACAGCAGTACAGTGTTTGCTCCAACAAGGAACATCCTCCAGAAGTTCTTAAGCCATTCTCGCTTCTTCCCAGCCTTTATCTAACGCGATAAACTCGGTACTCCATCGTGGATCCGGCTACGCAAGTCTGCTTGGAGGATTTCCATGACACCGCTCCTCCACTTATTGTGAATACATATCCACTCGTGGATTTAGAGTCTTTTGTGTCCGATATCCAATTGGCATCACAGTATCCTTCTAATACTGCTGGATATTTCTTGTAAAGTATCCCATGGTTTAATGTATACTTTAAATATCTTAGTACTCTCATTAGTGCTTTCCAATGATCAGTACTAGGATTGCTTGTGAACCTACTTAGTTTGCTCACTCGAATATGCAATGTCCGGACGAGTACAATTCGTTAAGTACATCGATCGCCAATTATTCTTGCATATTCCAATTGAGAAACCGGTTCCCTTATTCTTGGCTAAATGTAGAGCCAAGTCTACAGGTGTCTTAGCCTGAGGGTCATCAAAGACATTGAATTTCCGAAGAACATTCTCTAGGTAATGGGATTGTGAAATAACTAATCCTTCGTATGTTCTAGAGATCTTTATCCCTAATATTACATCGCCTAATCCCATGTCTTTCATGTCAAAGTTCTTCTTTAACATGCCTTTGGTATTCATGATCAAATCATGACTACTTCCCATTATGAGCATGTCGTCTACATAAAGACAAACGATAACGAATGATTCAGATGTTCCTTTAATGTAGACACATTTGTCACATTCATTAATCTTGAATCCATTCGATAACATAGTTCTGTCGAACTTCTCATGCCATTGTTTAGGTGCTTGTTTTAGTCCATACAAGGACTTTACAAGTTTACACACCTTTCGTTCTTTACCAGGAACCACGAACCCTTCGGGTTGTTCCATGTAAATTTCTTCATCAAGTTCTCCATTTAGGAAAGCAGTCTTCACATCCATTTGGTGTATCTCAAGATTATGCACTGCTGCAATAGCTATGAGAACACGAATAGATGTGATCCTTGTGACAGGGGAGTATGTATCGAAGAAATCATATCCCTCTTTCTGTCTAAAGCCTTTGGCAACTAGCCTAGCTTTGTACTTTTCGATAGATCCATCCGCCTTATACTTCCGTTTAAGGATCCATTTGCAACCTAATGGTTTGCAACCTGGAGGGAGATCAACTAATTCCCAAGTATTGTTGAGCATTATGGATTCTATTTCACTGTTAATAGCTTCCTTCCAGAACGAACTATCCGGACCGAACAAAGCTTCTTTAACAATTGATGGTTCGTTTTCTAACATGTAAAAATCAGGACCAAAAGTCTTTTCCACTCTTGCCCTTTTGCTACGTCTCGGTTCTTCATCTTCCATTTGAGAAGGACCGGATGTAGACTCATGTGTTCTCTTATTAGAACCTACATCTTTCCTGTCCTTAACCGGAAAAATGTTTTCAAAGAATACCGCATTCCTTGATTCTATAGTAGTTCCTACATGCATATCAGGAATGTCCGATTTGTGCACTATGAAACGGTAGGCACTACTATTGTTGGCATATCCAATAAAAATACAGTCAATGGTCTTTGGACCAATCTTGACTTGTTTCGGCTTAGGTACTTCAACCTTGGCCAAACACCCCCACACTTTAAGGTATTTAAAACATGGCCTACGATTATGCCACATTTCATAGGGTGTTTTGTCAATACCTTTCTTGGGTATTTTATTAAGAACATAATTAGAAGTGAGTATTGCTTCCCCCCACAAGTTGTCGGGTAAGCCTGAACTTATCAAAAGCGCGTTCATCATCTCCTTGAGAGTACGGTTTTTG
Organism: Adenophora triphylla var. japonica; assembly: GCA_022495995.1. Classification (NCBI taxonomy): domain Eukaryota; kingdom Viridiplantae; phylum Streptophyta; class Magnoliopsida; order Asterales; family Campanulaceae; genus Adenophora; species Adenophora triphylla. The sequence continues at coordinate 51,663 of JAFEMH010005412.1, forward strand.
CGTTCAGCAACTCCATTAGATTGAGGGGTATATGGAGCCGTTGTTTGATGAATTATGCCGAATTCCCAACATAGTCCTTCAAACGGTGCTTCATATTCTCCACCTCTATCGCTTCTAATTTTCTTAATCTTTAAGTTAAGTTGATTCTCAACTTCTTTCTTATAAGTCTCAAAAGCCCCTAAGGCTTCATCCTTACTTCTTAAGAGATAAACATAGCAGTACTTAGTGCAATCATCTATAAATGTAATGAAGTACTTTTTACCTCCTCGAGTTTGCACTAGTTTTAAATCACATATGTCGGTGTGAATTAACTCGAGAGGAGTTGTGTCTCTTTGTATGGCATTAAATGGCGACTTTGTCATTTTTGCCTCAACACAAACTTCGCACCTATTAGTCGATTCGGATTTAGTCATTTGGATTAAATCTTGTTTCGCTAATTTCTTAATGGTATCGAGGTTTACATGTCCTAATCTATCATGCCATAAATTAGAACTTTCCGACAAATAAACATAAGAAACACAACTTTTATTCATCGCACTTTGGCGGATCACGCTCATTACATTCATTTTAAAAAGGCCCTCCTCGAGGTAACCCTTTCCAAGAAACAGACCATTCTTGGTTAGTACAAATTTGTCGGATTCAAATACTAGTCTAAAGCCGGCCTTACTAAGCAAAGCGCCGGACACCAAATTTTTACTGATGTCCTGGAACATGCAAAGCACATCCAACAAGGTTACTTCTTTACCGGAAGTCATCTTCAAAATCACGTTTCCAATGCCTTGAACATCGGAGGTCGCAGAATTTCCCATGTAAAGCTTTCTTCTGAGATGGGAGTATAGGAGGAGAAACTTTCCTTGTTACCACAAATATGGCGGGTAGCACCGGTATCTATCCACCAAGCCTTTGGATTCCCCTCCAAGTTTGCAACGTTGGCCTCGAACACAACCGCCGCAAAGTCAAGATCCATGTGGTCAACATTATTCGCCTCTTTCTTCGGGAGACGACAATCCTCGACAAGTGGCCCGGTTTGCCACAATTATAGCAAGACCCTTGAATTTCTTAGAGGCCTTCTTCTTCCTTTCTTAGCATTCCCGTCATTTCCGAATGCTTTCTCTTGTGCCACTTCAGTGCTAGCCTCGGCGAGATTGACCTTAGCCTCCATCTTCCCCTTAGCAACTTTGGCCTCATTCATTCTAGTGTTCTCTTCTATTTGAAGACGAACAACTATGTCTTCCAAGGACATCTCTTTGCGTTTATGCTTGAGATAGTTCTTGAAATCCTTCCATGAAGGAGGCAACTTTTCAATGATAGAAGCCACCTTAAATGGATCATTCATGATCATCCCTTCTAAGCATCAAGCCCATGTAGAATGATTTGAAATTCATCTACTTGAGTTGTTACCGATTTGGAATCGACCATCATAAAGTCAAGATACTTACCGACGACAAATTTCTTTCGACCCGGCATCTTCGATCTTGTACTTCCGTTCCAAGGTGTCCCATAACGCCTTGGCTATCTCGACATTACTATACACATTGTATGTAGCATCATCAAGACCATTAAGTATGTAATTCTTACATAAAAAATTACCGTGAGCCCAAGCCTCTTTTGCCATTTGCCGTTGAGGGTCGGGATCACCTTTTTCCACCGCCGGAGGATCTTCCTTCAAGAAGCGGTGCAAGCTTAGGGTGGTCAAGTAGAAGAGCATCTTCTGTTGCCATCTCTTGAAATCCACACCGGTAAACTTTGCGGGTTTCTCACCATGACCCGGGTGATGCGGGGTAGGAGCGGGTGCAACATGGTTGAATGTAGCGTCACCTTGTGTAGGAGGCGTCACATTCCCTTGACTTGATGAAGTGGTGTCTTTGTCGTTTGCCATCTTTGAAGGTCTTGAGGAAGCGTGCAAATAACTCTTACGATTGTTGGACTTTATGTATGGCTTCTCAAGAACTTAACAGAAAATCTGACGGAGAAAATAACGGAGATTGGGAAAACTAGAAACAAGTCGAGTCTTGTATTATATACAATCTCCGTAAGAGTTATTTGTCCCGCACTGGTGCTTACGGTTGAATAACAAAACTCTCGTAAGATAAAACGACTTAACTATTAGTTATAAGGAGCACTCCAATATAACTAATCTAACGAACAACTCAATGTTTTGAACTTTGGACTTGAAAAGATTTGATGCAACAAGATGATATGATTTGGCTATGTTAATCTATCTCTCTAGAGGGTTGGAAGGCTCAAATGACTGTATGTGTAAATTGAAATTCGGAGGGAAGGTATTTAAAGAGATTTAAAGGGTTCATGGCTTTTCACTTCAAGAGGTGCCAAAACTGTTCAGATTCTGCCCACGAGCGCGGCCGCTCTTGCCTTGAGCGCGACCGCGCTGGCATGCCGAGACTAAGCCATGATTTAACCTTAAATCGCCGCGCCGCTCTAGCCGGAGCGCGACCGCGCCGAAGCCCGTAACCGAAAGGTCACGAAAACCTTTTTGGGAACAGTTGTGACCCAAACCAATTTGGATCAGTCCAAGTCAACCCAAGTTAACTTTAACCCTTTATTTAACTCTCGTTAAGTTACAAAAAACACTTGTCATTAATTCTCATTCACCCTAAACGGTTTAGAGACATTAAATCTACAACAAATGTAGAATACATTTTGTAACAAGTTTCGTTAACAAATAACGAACTTCCGTTAGAAACTAGATCAACGTTAAGTCAAACTTAACTTTCCGTTATCTATTTCCAACAGCGTTTCTTTCTAATCGTGCGACGTTTTTTCTATTATAAAAAATGGAGTTGTGTGTGTGACAAGTAGTAGCAAAATGAGAGATAATATAATGCATTCAGTTTAAACATGCCTTAGAGAAAAGGCGAAAAGGGCAAAATAGTCATTAGACTAGGAACATTTCACCTCCTTCGTTACGTTACAAAAACATCCGTTAACTTTCTAACTTCAAAACTCATCTACTCTAATGGCATCTTTAGGAATGTCATAAACATCTCTAGGCCTTGACTTTTTGAGCCCTGCAGTTAACCATACCTTATCAGACTTATAGCCTTCTACAGCAACATTTGTTACTTTAACCCATACCAAAACCTTAGCCTTCATTCCTTCTATGCCAGTGAGCTTTCCCCTCATCAGAATAGCTTTAACCCGAGTAGCGTACCTAATTACTGAAGAGTCCTTGAAGCTCACCTCGCAGGCAGAGGGCAAGTACACAATTAACTTCGCCTTTGTCTCGTCAAATTCATAACATTTTATGTTATTGGGGAAAATCCCAGGTGGTAGATTGTATTCACGAAGGAGATTAGGTAAGGTCTTCTGTGGCGTACCTGTCCAAAGAAAAAAAAAGAGTGAATAACCATAATGCAAGTAGTACTTACTCCCTCCGTCCCAAAATGAATGTCCAAAAAAGTTACAAATTCATATTAGGACAGAGGAAGTACTATGTATGCCATTAGGCATTAACTATAGAGTTTTAGTTCTTTCACCTTTCAGCTTGTCGAAAATCCATTTTGCCTTCTCCTCGACAGTGTTCGAGAAAGTCTGGAAGAAGGGAACATTTTAGTCAAATAATAGAAAATTCCTTCAATCATTAAACAATTCTTTCAGATAAGAAACAAATCTTGAACTTTTCCAAAATTTAGTCTCTCTGGCACATAGCTAAGTAACATATGAAACAAATAGGCGTGATGCAATTGTGTGACATACAAATATACAAGCCAAAGAGATCTAACTCAAGTGGCTTCATGCATATTTTTCTATATACGGAAGACCAGGGGTTCAATCCCCACCAATGGTAGTTTTCAATCTCCAAGTGACACCATTGTAATAGATCAAGTCATCTACTAACAGAAAAATCGACAAAAAACATCCCGATAGAAAAATATGTTTGATTTAAACCCCATAATTTGCGTACACTTATGTTCTTGACACGCTACTAGTGATAACTATTGACCTTCTAGATTAATGTTCATCAATGAAACGACTTTCTTTCTGATTGTTTACTCGGCTGCACACTGATAGGAGATGCCTATGGCTTTCGATTTGCTAATAAGCAGCAATCCTAGTACTCCCTCCGTCCCATAACGATATTACCATTCGCCATTTTTGTTTATCCCAAAAAGAAAGGCTCAATTACAAAATTGTCAACCAAGGAAGAAGAGGAAGTAATTGAGTGACAAGTAAACCTCATTAAGGTTAGTGATGGCAATGAAAATACCTTATTATTTATTAAAATGTTATAAATAGTCAAATGGGACTATGGGACGGAGGGAGTATAAAAACATAAGAGTAGCTAGATATCGCTGTATGCATTCTACATGTCAAGTGGATGCTAATTCAGAACAAATCTCGTCCCTTATCATTAGATATGCCTTACTCGGAGTAAGGAATGTTGTTTGAAACAGAAGGTAAGAAGAAGTTTCAAATAAATCTAATCCAGTAACTCATCAATCTCATTGTAATGCAACTTTCAGTTCACTTAGATTTCCTTCCATTTGAAGAAATACAAGAGAAATTTCAAATAATGAGATGTAAGCAAACACTAGAGCATCAACAATCTCAATTTCCTATCAATGACATGGCTGGCCGTCAGAATTCGACAACATTACCAAATTAAACACAAAACTTGACCAGAAATCTCACCAAAATATAGATTTACGGGCAACTCTTCAAATTCTAGACATATCACTTTAGAACATGAATATACACAAAACAACAACAATACTAAAGCATTATTTCCAAAATGATTTGGGGCCGGCTAACGTGAATCGTTGAACACACAGAAAAAATAAGTGAAAAATTCACACAATGAAACTCTTTACCATCCGATCATACAACAAATCTCCACGAAAAATTGAGTATCAGGGTGATACCACACTCGCCAATGAAATTATCAAAACTTCAAAATATTCAAACAGACCAATCAATCAAATGAAATGGGGATATCACCAAACACTCAATATGCACTCCAAATCAACAAGCAACCCTCAAATCCCCCAAACCATTAAATACCCACATTCCTTTTTCTCTTGAAAATCAATTTTTTAAAACATAATCATATCAACAGATCTATCTACAATCAATGATTAAAACAGATTGAACAGATAAATCAATCTAACAGGGGTGAGTGTAGGCGAAGTAAGAACCCTAGATTGCAAAATTTTCAGTTGGCAATCAATCAAACAGGATTTAACAAAGCAAGAATCCATTTTACTAACTGGGTTAATTTCAAGTACCCAACATTGCTATATTAACAAGAAATTAAAGAGGGGGGGGGGAAGCATTACAGTGAGATCATCAGTGATGTTGTTGAGTTCTTGCTTGGCTTTCTTTGAAATCCAGTAGCTTCCTGCTTTAGCTTTGATGCTTCCCACTTTCACTAGAGCTTTCTCCATTTCTCTCTCTCTCTCTCTTGCAGTGTGTGACAGTGTGAGAGTGGGCTTAAGAAGAACGCTTCCTTCGCCACACCAAACGAATTTTCGGCGAAAGTGAAAGGTGGAAAGAGACAAACATACTGTGATGCAGCTGTATTCTTAAATAGCTCATCTGCTCACAGATCCCAATAAAGCCCTCCCCTTTTTATTTACAGAATCACTAAAAAACACTTAAAAAAATATTGAGTGTTGTAAATTTATTTATTCATTTTTCGTTTTTTTTCAACAATAACTGTTAATAATATACTCCCTCCGTCCCACCAAAATAGATACTTTTAGTCAAAAGGGTGTAACTTTGACCAATGATTTATATAAAAAATAATGATCCTAATAAAAATCTAAAAATCATTATTGAAAGTATTATCAATCGTGATACAATAATAATTTTTAAATTTTTATTAGGATCATTATTTTTTATATAAACCCTTGGTCAAAGTTACACCCTTTTGACTAAAAGTATCTATTTTGGTGGGACGGAGGGAGTAGTATTTTATTTTTATATAATTATTATAAATACAAAAACAATACTCTCTCCTTCCCGATCTATGCTTTCACCTGGTGAAACATGCAAATTAAGAAAACAATATATATATTCAAAAATAATGGGAGTGAGAGAAGGATTGTGAAAGAGAAGAAGTGAGTGAATATGATAAGTGAGACCCATAATTTAAATGTGTGAGAGAGAAAAGTTAGTGGGTATAATATACTCCCTCCATCCCAACAATTGCTTCATCCTTTTGGCCCGACACGCATATTAAGGAAATGGATGGGAAGAAAAAATGTTGTGAGTGTAATTTGAAAATAGGAAAGAGAATTAGTGGAGGAAATAGTAAATTTGAAAAGTGTTGTGAGTGTAATAGTGAATTAGGAGAGAGAATGAGTGGAGGAAATAGTAAAGATTCTTTGCCAAAAAAGGAAAGGTGAAGCTTCTAACGGGACGTCCTTTTGGGTAATTAGTGAAGCTTTTATTAGGACGGAGAGAGTAATATTAATAAACCTTTTCCATTTTAGGAAATGTGAAGCTTCTACCGAAACACCCATTTGGATAAAAGGAAAGGTGAAGGTTCGGACGGGACGGAGGGAGTACTCAATTTCCTAATTGCAACTTACTCGTTAAAATTTAAAAGAATGGATTTTATTTATTTGTGCATTATTTATATGAGTTGGTCTTACGAAAAATGCATTTTTTTTGTCACTTAGGAAAAACGTGTTTTGGGTTCCCCGTTTATGCCGGTGCCTGTTTAATAAAGTGCCAGTGTGATAAAGTGTCAGTGCATGTGTAACAAAATGCCAGTGAAAAAAGTGTTAGTACCAATTTAACAAAGTGCCAGTGTAAACTGGCACTGGCACTTTGTTAAACTGGCACTGACACTTTTACACGGGCACTTTTATATACATGAACTGGCACTCTTCACACTGGCACTCTGTTCCACTAACACTGACACTTTGTTACACTAATATTTTTGATGGCTCTCAAAAACACAAGCACTGGCATTCAAAAAAATATGGACTGACATTCAAAATCACGTACACTGGCACTCAAATACACATACACTGGCACTCAAAAACACTGGTAATCATTTTTGCTGGCTCTCAAAAACACAAGTACTGTCATTCATAAATAAATGCATTGGCAGTTAAAAACACACGCACTGACACTCGACAAATGCATTGACACTCAGTTACATACTTACTGGCACTTTATTATACACTAACTGACACTCTATTATACACCAACTGGCACTCCATTATACACCAACTGGCACTTGATTTTGCTATCCAGTTTCTACTCGCAGGATCCTTCTTCTTCTCCGGCGCCGGCAAATACTTCTTCCAGATACGCTACTCTCGATACTATCAACACTACCTCCTTTGATCCTGACCAGTACATGAATCTTCTTGTACGCCCCTTTTCCATCACACTCACATCTTTCATTTATTTTCCTAAATTAAATTAGTGTAACAATTGATCACTAAATGTTCATAATTATCACGGAACGGACCATGTAACCCAGGATTTTGGTGCAAAATTGTCGAATCACTGTTCGTTTTGACGTATTGATGAGATTTGCATCAAATTTGGGTTTTTTTTTAATTTTAGGGTTAGATTTGGTGGTTAGATGATGGTGGGGTGGGGAAGACGACAACTAGAGAGAGAGTCGGTGGTGTTTGCGTCTAGTGAGAGAGTAGAGAGAGAGAGAGAGCTGGTGGCCTTATATAACGATTGGAAAAACCTGTTTTTTCAATTGTTTAGAAAAAATGCATTTTTTACAAGTTTTTGGCTATTTATATTATGATAAATTGTAATGATTATTTTTTTAAAAAAATATGACACTAATTATGTAATTTATTATAGGAAAAATTTCTCTTTACCCACATAACTCAAATCATAACCCATTAAAACCCATCTCAAATTTAAAAAGACAAACCCCTTTTATATTCCAAATCAAAATTCCTTTAAACCCCAATATAATATTTAACGGCCAAAATAATTGACGGCTCCGTTAATGAGTGGTGACGAATGGGCGTCAATTCAATTTGCTTCATTCCTCTTTGTCTCCCAGTAATTTTTTTCTCCTTTTCTCATCATTACTAATTGTTTGTTAATTTCTTTGAATGTTCTAATGCAGAACAGTGAGAATGGCGTCGGTGATTTAGGGAGCGGGATTCGATGGAGAACAGTGAGAAGGTTGCTCCTGCCGATTTAGAGGGAGAGGGCGATGATGGAGGACGCCTTGGGTTGCCGGTGAGGTCGCCGGCGAATGGGCTTGGAGATATGGAATGGTGAGGAAGCTGTTTTGGGCTAGGCAGAGAACGGTGGTTGTTTGGGGGTTGCCGGCCGATTGAAGGGGATTAAGTTGTTGAAGACGACGGAGGGATAGCTTGGTTTGCCGGTGAAGGACAATTGTTTTGGTGAAGAAGAAGACCGGGGAAGGGGGCTCTGTTATTGCCGGCCGATTAGAGGAGGGAGATGTGTTTATTTGCATATAGTGAGAGAGTGATTTGTGAGAGAGAGAGAATCTGAGTATTGCTTCCTCAGAAAGAATATAGAGAGAATCTGAGTATTCTATCATTTGTAATTTCAGATGAATTGGTATAGGACCAATTAAGTGGCTTATAGCTTTGTATATGATATTGACAGGTCCTATACCAATTGCTATGGGACCATTCAAAGGTCTTATTGCTTTGTATATGATGTTGCCAGGTCCTATACCAGTTGCTATAGGACCAATTAAAGGGCTTATAAAGCCTTTGAAAGGTCCTATAGCAGTTGGTATAGGACCTCCCAACATCATATACAAAGCAATAATTCCTTTGAAAGGTCCTATACCATTTGCTATAGGACCATTCAAAGGTCTTATAGATGTGTATATTATGTTTACATGTAAACAAACCAATCAGAACTTTTAATTTCAGAATTTTGGTCTACCACCAACAAAAAACCCACTATGAGGCCTTAAAAATATTTGTAATATATTTAACCAACATTTAACAAATATACAAGTAAACTGTTCAACAACAACCAATTTTTATCATTTCATCCAAAAAGAAACTAAGATGTTTAATTTATGAATGATGAGGACAATGTGGACTTGCTAAAATGTCATGTATCATTTTCCCCCTATACGTCGAGACAACATCGTCTTCATATGTCTTGCTAATTACTCATTTATCAAACATATCCTCTGCTTCCATTAAAATTTGTGGAATGTCTCCGCGTTTAAAATCTATGAAATTTGCCACGTCCTTTTGAGTCTTCTCTAGTCGTTTGTACAGTGCCCTGACATGATCAAACTGAAATTGAAAGAAAGGAATCAATTATTATATGTGAAATCAAACACCAGGTATCAGACTTCATACAATTAAAAAAAGAAATTTGAATGGTCCTATAGCAGTTGATATAGGACCTGGCACCATCATATTCAAAGCTATAAAGCCTTTGAAAGGTCCTATAGCAGTTGGTATAGGACCTTGTAACATGATATACACAACATATTACAGGTCATATATATACATGATTTTATATAATTTAGTGCAAACTAGTACATCCCCTTTGAAAGGTCCTATAGCAGTTGGTATAGGTCCTATACCAATTGCTCTAGGAACAATTAAAGGGCTTATAGCTTTGTATATGACGTTGCCAGGTCCTATATCAATTGCTATAGGACTAATTAAAGGGCTTATAGCTTTGTATATGATGTTGCCAGGTCCTATACCAGTTGCTATAGGACCAACTAAGGGGCTTATAGCTTTGTATATGATGTTGTCAGGTCCTATACCAATTGCTATAGAACCAATTAAGTGGCTTATAGCTTTGTATATGATATTGACAGGTCCTATATCAATTGCTATGGGACCATTCAAAGGTCTTATTGCTTTGTATATGATATTGCCAGGTCCTATACCAGTTGCTATAGGAGCAATTAAAGGGCTTATAGCTTTGTATATGATATTGACAGGTCCTATACCAATAGCTATAGGACCAAAATAAAGCAAGTGGCCTCGAAATTAAAAGAACACTATTTCAGCTCCTATAGCAATGGTTATAGGACATGTAATAGATTATTTGCCACATTATTAAAGCTTTGTATATGATGTTGCCAGGTTCTATAGCACTTGTTATAGGACCATTTAAAGTTCTTTTAGCTGTGTATTTGATGTTGCCAGGTCCTATACCAGTTGCTATAGGACCATTCAAAGGGATTATATCTGTGTATTTGATGTTGGCAGGTCCTATACCTAGTTGCTATAGGACCAATTAAAGGCCTTATATCTGTGTATATGATGTTGCCAGGTCCCATACCATTTGCCACATTGTTATTCACAAAAAACAATAAATCAAGTGTTTCAAAACAAAATTTTTCACACAATGGCAGGTCCTATACCACTGTCTATAAGACATGATAAAGGCCCTTTCTCACAATTGATGAACAAGGTCAAAATTCAATTTAGGTTTGAATGGGTAACGAAATAATTTTTTTATTCCAAAAATTGTTAAAAAAAATTTATAACCTAATTCAGCAACAACATCTTCTAACAATTGATGAACACGGTCAAATACGAGTTTCAATTAAAAAAAAACCATTGAATTTTGATGATTACCTCATAAGGCTTCTAGGGCTTTAAGCGTTGAGCCTGCGATAATGGGGATATCATCACCGGGGAATTCATAGCTAGTAAGAAGCTCTCTTACCTCCATTTCGACCAATTCAAGCAATTCCTCATCATCTACCTGGTCCTTTTTGTTAAGAAAGACAACCATGTTGGGAACACCGACTTGTTTGGCGAGAAGAATGTGCTCTTTGGTCTGGGGCATGGGTCCGTCGGCGTCGAAGCAGACAAGAATAGCTCCATCCATCTGGGCAGCACCAGTAATCATATTCTTAACATAATCGGCGTGTCCGGGCGTCAACGTGGGCATAGTGGCGATTAGCAGTCTCATACTCAACGGTGGCGGTATTAATTGTGATACCACGAGCACGTTCTTCAGGAGCAGCATCAATTTCATCGTACTTCTTTCCAACACCACCGGAACTGGAAGCCAAAGCCATTGACCGAGAAATTCAAAGCCGCCGTCGCTGACAATTTAGGAAAAATTCCTTTTCTGATTAAGATTTGATTACCTGATATTACGGAGAGATTTTAGGAACTTAACGTCCGTCTCCCTCTGTTAGCTGTGGGTTTATTTGGGATTTTTATCTCAAATGGGTTTAAATGGGTTATTGGTTTGTAAGTTGGGTTTAGTGTGAGCACCCCAACCCGGAACCTAACGCGTGTCCCGAGCTTGAGAAGCTCAAACTAAGAAAACCCATCTTATATTTTTAAAACTTTTATTTGCCTTTACAAGAAAACAAATTCTAAATTTTCCATAAACAAAATCAAATAATAAAATCTCCACTTGGAGGAATTTAAACAAATACTTTAATAACCATACTTGATTAATTACATTGAAAATCCTAATTAACATTGTTTGACAAAAGAGTTTTCCTTACAACTTATAAAAGAGTAATACTTAAATATGACTCCCGACAACCCACTCATATACCTATCCTGTTAAGTCCCAAAAGCAAGAGTCCAACTCTTTCCCCGGCCTCACTGGTTCAGGTCACCTGTCTCAGCACAATCTAAAGCAGTAAAAGGGAAGGGGTGAGAATAAATCTCAATAAGCTATTATGAATGCAGCAAGATGCCAAACAATATGCAACACGTAGCATGGTAACACATAACACCTTATGAAAGCGGTAACACATTACGTTACCTCATTTTACCTTTCCCGTCTGAACAATAAGTCGTACAACGTGGGAGTAAAACTCCGCTCTTTGGTGAATTGCCCCCATGCACATTCACCGCTTATAGGTCTCATACCCCAGAGATCCATATAAGAAAATAGGATACTTTTATGACCCTTATTCAGAGTATCATATAATATCATCGCTACTGTAAAGCTTTTGGCTTCATACAGAGCATTCCATCGGTACACCAAATCGCAAAGATAACCGTAAAGGCTTTTGGCTCAATACAAGAGCTTACGCCCCCACTCGCGGCCACGAGAGGGGAACGGTCCTGTGTATGATGAACCTTCAATCACTTATAGAACAAATCCATAATTGATTGAATTCCATTATACCCCCGAATATCAACACGTTCAAGCACGTAATAGATACTTGAAATATAATCCACAAAAAGGGATAATAATATAACAACATGGTAATGTATACTCATGCTAATCCATACCATAGTGCAACAACCATTTAATACACTATGCATAATACCATCAATGAATATGAATTCAATTAAGGTAACAATATAACCACATAATCCACACCGGGATGCAATATAATCAACATGCCAGATAATCCACAATTGGGATACAATACGAGCAACATGCCAGATAATCAACAACTGGGATACAATACAACCATATACCAAATAATCCACAATTGGGATACAATATATTGATGTAACACATATATATTCCTAACCAACACAATAGTGTGATTATAGTCTCTACACTGTTCAACTAATCACCAAGGTATGGGAGCAAGTAAGGCCAACCTAAACCATAAACCATTCTTACAAAGTTATTACTCAACCTTGAATATTATTAATAAAGGTGCAAGACCTACTTTCCACAATTCCATTTTGACCAAATAATACATCATGGCCTAGCTAAGGCATTCTACCTTAACTTAGGTTAAAAAGGGTTAATTCCTATCCGAAGTAGATTAGGTTTCACTACTTTGAAAGGGTTAGGAATCATACTTAGTGGTTGTGGTTAAAATTCAGCAAGAAAGGAAACTGGTGAAATTCTGGAGACATGGGTGACCGCCCAAGTCACTATGGGCGACCGCCCAAGAGGATCTAAAAAAGTTTATACTTTCTGGGGGGTTGGGAGGCCGCTCAAGGGCCTATGGGCGACCGCCCAAGAGAGATTCCAGCACTTCGAAATTTCTAACTCCTTTTCACATATTTTCTTTTTCCCTTTTATAATTTTTCTTAAAAATATCCAAAAGGATTTTCTAACTTTACAAACCTCATTTTAAATCATTTAATCCCCAAATAACATAACCCTAAATCATTTATCACTTGATTCTCCACCCATTTCACTATCACAATTCAAGTTTAACCTCCTTAATCTAACTTAATCCATTTTCTTACACTATTGATCATCTTCCTTAAACAACCACATCATTCTATAACATAAACCCATTTCTTAACTACAAGAAGGTTTCCAAAGCATCTAATAACCATTTTAATAATAATAACAACACCAAATAATTCATGAACATTAATTAGAAGAGAAAATCATAATAACCCCATTCAATTCATTAACATATTACTCCCATTATACCCTCATTCTTTCAACTTAGGCCCTCATATCATAACTAAAATCAATTAAATCTTGAATAATCGTTTTACTCAAATAACCATATTAAAAATACAATATACTTTTTCTTTTCATAAAATATTCATTAACACATAAAATGTGCAATATTTAGAAAGAAGTCATAATAACTTACTTAGTAATATGAGATGAAACCAAGATTTGTCTAGCTTGATGTATTCCCCTTGCCTCTACGAACATGGAAGTACACCCGGATCTTAAAATGGAGGAGAATTGAGCTTACAAGTAGCTTGGAAGAGATGGCCTTTTGAAATGAGTTTCCATGGATATTTTTGGAAGGAGGAAGATGAAGAATAAGAGATGGGGAGGTTAATAATGAAGGGTGAGGGAAAAAGTAAGAAGAAGTATGGGAAGGAGTTGACAATAATAACTTTAATAGGTTGCTTTTTGAACATCTTGAGTATTTAACTAAATAGCACTCTATGAAAATATTCATTGTCTCCACATGTATTATTGCTAATGCCAACAAACACTTAAATCACTTGATAAAGGGTTGTTTAGTTTAATCAGAGATTTTAAATTTAAGCTCTGAAACAATGTTAAAATTTTGTTGGGATAGCTTTATCGCCTTTATGGTCATATCCAACTCGAAATGATAGCTCACTTACTACTATTTTATGTACCAAAAAAAGTATTACTGCTAATGTACATTTGTCATGATGCATTTTTTTTATTTTATTTTTACAAAATGTTGCATGCTAAGCTTATTCGCATGATAATATAGACTTGCATTTTAGGGCCATTTGTTCCTTGGGGCAGTGTAGGTGTGACCGTGAAGGGGATAAATAATGCTAACGGGCCATAGTGGATGATATATTAAGGGTGTGCTCAAGGGAAGGAAATGGAAGGAAGGGGGAGGAAAGGGTGTGCTTCCTAGTTTTGTTAGGAGGGAAGTGGGAGGAAAGGGAGGAAAGATTTTTAATATTTTCCTTTCTTTCATTTCCTCCCAAAAATGAAAAGAAGTGGAAGAAAGTGAAAATTTCATTAACAAATATTTTTGAAATACCTACTTTATCCCTCAAATATAATTCTCTCCTTCTTTTATTAAGGGTACAAATGTAATTTAAAAAAATTCCTTCACTTTCCTTTCTAAACTCGGGAGCACTAAAGAGAAATATTGAATTCTCATCCCTTCTCTTCTTTTCTTTTCTTTTCTTTTCTTTTCTCTTCTCTGCTCTTCCTTTCCTTTCTCTCCTGCTAAAACTCAGGAGCGGACCTTAAGAGAGAAAGATGGAGTAACGAGGATGGCAACGGGGTCAGGTTTTCTCCCGAATCGTATTTTAAGAATTTTAATTAGAACTTGACTAAGGATCAGTGCGGACCTAAAGGTGGCGACCTGTTAAAGACAAAATTTAAAGCAAATTATAGTAAGCAAAGTAATGACATTCGAGAAAGATAAGGTATAGACTTGAAGTCGCACCGCGACTTTCACATAACCAAAATGAGCATCAAAGGAGCATTTATAAAAGCAAGTTTAAATCAAAGCAAGGTCGCGAATCGCGACATCCGAAACATAGTAGAGCAAATGTTAAAGCCATGCATAAACGGAAAGTAGAGTTTAAAGTTAGGTCGCAAACCGCGACAACAAAAGCAACAAACCAAAGTTGAGAAACAAAAAAGTAAATTGTTTAGTACAGACCAAAATTAAAATTGTTTTTAAGCGAAATCAGAGTGTTCAAGAAGTAGAAGCTTGATTCCCTCCTGCAGCAGCCTTGGCAGCTCGAATGGCTTCTCTGGCGGCATCTTTGGCAGCTTTAAGAGCTTTGCCTTTCTCATCGATCAAGTCTACCCATAGAGTTAAGGCATCATTGGTGGCCACCGGGGACTTCCTGCATCGGTTTGCCAGCTTATCTTCAGCAGCCAAGGCGCGAAGCTCGCCTTCTTCATAAGGAACTAGGGAATGGCCTTGGCGGCAGAAGTCGTTGTATATTTGCTCTGATCCTCACTTGGCGAGAAGCTCTGCGGTAATAGCAGGAATCTCGCTGAAACTGGCCGCCGTCGCCCGCATGGCGTGTAGAAGAGCCTTATCGTAAAGGTCCATAGTGTCCACTTCAGCTTTGGCCTTGTTATCAGAAATCTCCTTGATCAGCTGGGCATTCAAAGTCGCTTTAGTTAAATTTTCAGCCTCCAGGGCTTTAATCTTTTCTTCTGAGTTCAGCTTCAAGGCAACGATCTCGCCTTGGAGTTCCTTCTCTCTGTTGTCGCTGACCTTGAGGGCCTCATTAGCCTTCACTTTCTCCGCTTGGATAGCAGCAAAATCTTTCTCCATATCAGAACATCTTTTCTTCAATTTTTCCTTCTCGCCCAAAGCCCTCTTGCGAGATTTCTCCAGTTTTTTCAGAATCAATGATTAAGCGTTTGCATTTGTTTCTCAGCCCGTACAAAGTGCTAGTGATCTGTTAAGAGAGAAACAGAGATTAGAAAAGAAAGTGAAAAGCATAAGTAAAGTAAGGGGTGACAATTCTTACCCATCAGATTTGAAGTCCGGCAAAATTCAAAGACAAGTCGGTGTCTTGTTCCTCGATTTCCCCTACGACCTTTTTGTCGCTTGCGCGTTGAACCACATCTGCGCCAATAAGACTGTAGGTAGGGTCGCGAGAATAAGGATCAAAGCCTATGAGGGCGGGAACTGCAGCAATCTCCTGGCTTATTTCATAGATGACATCTTCGTCCGAAGGCATCTCGAAGCCTTCATGGAGCCAACTTGCGAGTTGCGTTTCAGTGGAGGGTTCATCAACAGTGATTACATCAGGATCTTCAGAGGCGCGTCCTCGTTTGTGGGGGCGGGAATCAATGCCCTTGCCAAGATCAGTTTTGGTAGGAGCAGTGGGCGGGATAGTTTCAACATCCTCAGGAGCGACATTGGTTTCTTTTTCGATGCCTTCCCTCTCAGTCATGTCTTCATCTCTGAGCACAAGGGAAGAAGATCGCAGTGGAGTCTTGGCTCTGCTTGTTTTCTTGACATGGCTTGCGGCGGCAACAAGGGCCTTCTCGCGGGCTATGGCCTCGGAGTCATCACCATGAATGGAAATAGGGAGTCCCAGCTCAGCAGTTTGGAACAAAGCGGATTGGCGGGATTCCAAAAGTCGCCGGCGGCGACCATCAGCGCCTGAGGCAGCAAATCGCCTATCTTGAAGATCCAGTCCTAAATTCTGAATCAATAGCGACAAATAGTTAACATAAAGAAAATGGAAAAGAATAAAGTATGAGACAAGTTAAAGGTAAGAAACATACTTAGTACTTCAAACATGGCATTACAACAACGACCTTCCAATTGGCAAGGTCCACACTCTGAAGTAAAGCAACCCCCAGTATGGATGTCCCAGTCGGGATAAGGCTCGATGTGAATAATTGGAATGCGAGATTCATTTTCAGGACATGTGAAATCAGGAAGGCCAACTTGTCGGAGTAAAGAAGGGCGGGATAGAATTTCTCGCCAAAAGAATAAGGCCAGGCCGGTATCATTGGCATCAGCAAGAACCTTGAGAATCCTATCTTTGAGGCAATTGTCGCCAGATACTAGGGCTTTTCTGGCTTCAATTTTTGGGATTATGTCCCCAAGGTCGCACGAATGGGTACATCCCACGCGAGATGTGATGAAGAGAGGATTGGACTGCCAATTATGAACTTTTCGAGGTAGGGGAGTCAGAATTTTGGGTTTTCTATATTTAATTGAGAGGCGGTTCTCGATAACGCCATCTCGTTGGGATACGGTCGTATAACCTTCAAATAAGTGAACAAGCAAAGGGATAGTTGGTTCCTGCCTTAGAGCCCTACAGATCACTAAATAGCTAACCAGGATCCTAATTGCGTTGGGATGGAGGTCAACCACTGCGGCATGGGCCTTGTGCATGACAGCGCTGAGGAAGGGATCAATTGGGATCCTAAGGCCGACATCTAGTTGGGAGGGATAGACTATAATGCCATCAGTTTTATGTCGCATGGCGGCAAGAGACAGGTCGCCGGTGTATGGTTCTATATGGTATATGTTATGATCAATACCGTATTTCACATGGAAAGAAGTTTGGAAATTCATGGAGGAGGAGCTGCTGGTCTCAGCGACATCATGATTAGAAGTACCCTGCGAGATCTGATGTCGCGAAGAAGTTTCCACGACCAAGGTGTCCGAAACGTCATGATTAGAAGTAGAGTTGGAGGAAGACATGTCGCTCCTATCACTGGAGCTGGATAGAACCTGTTTATAGAAGTGACGACTATATAAATTGGGGGCTGCGAGATAGTTAGTGTCAGAAAAATCAGTGTCAAAGAAAGGGCGATAGAAGTCGCAAATATGAGTACAAAGTTCACTAGTCGTGAAAAAAGTTTTCATGGGAATTGATCTGTGCAGGAATGGGGGACCCCTAATTTCTAAAGCGTTTAGGATGGCGACATCCGCTCTATGTCGCATAAGCATGAAGTTAAGATCCTCTCGCGGGATTCGAGCCCAAACCCCCCATATCCATTTTGTAAAACCCCTCGCTTCTCTCATTTTTGGCCAAATCTAACAGTCTTAGAGCAAGACTTTAGTCCTGGCCATAACATGCGAGTTGGGGAAAAAGGGCAATTAAAGCGAGAATTCAAAAGGTTTAGAACGTGTACCTGGGAATTTGTAGAAAATAGTAGAAACTTGGAGATCGGCCGGAGAATGGCCGGAAAACCTTGAAAACCGTTGATTTCCTTCATAAACGCTCCAAATTAGCTAGAAAAGGAAGCGCAACGTGGTTGAATCAAAGGGGAGCACGTATGAGGGTAAATAAACGGTAAAAATTGACGGAACCAGTGAAAAAGTGATGGCCTGAAAATGGCTCGCCGGTGATCTCTGTGGTGTAGGGGAACAATGAGTAATGGAGTAGAAAATGAAACTGATAGTATAATCTTTGGTTCTAAGCAAGGGAAGGTGAAGAGATTCGGGGGAGTTTCCAAGGTGTATTAAAAGGAGTTTCAAATTTTGAAACTCCCCCCATTATTGAAGGCATTTTAATAAAAGGACACGAATTCCAAGGGAGGGGCGTACGGCGCTGCCTAATCGCCCTATTCAATCAACCCTGGTGTGACACGTGTACGCGTAGGTGTCAATCGAGGCCCATTTCTCGCCAGGTGGCGTGAAAGGGCGGAAACATTAAGCGACAACGAAAGTTCTCGCCTGGACCATGAATAGTTCAGGTCTTGAACTTGGGGGCTACTGATGTGATTGCGAAAAATAGGTTTGGGCCCATCTAGTAAGATTAGGCCCAATATGAAAGAATGGGCCAAATATGTTAAAGTCCAAGTTTCGTGAATAAGCCCATAACGATGATGCGACATATGTAATTGGGGCGACATGGGTGATTAGGCGACATAAGTAAGATGGCGTGTGAGAGTACGACTGAATAAGAAATAAGGTTAAGCGATAAACATATTTTGTCTGTTGATAAGTCCATGTAAGGAGACAGAAAGTGGGGATCTCACTTACTAGGAGGTTTGTGATTGTTGGTGACCTAAGGAATGTCGCCTTCCCTTTGGTTGTCGCCTGGGCGATGTGCGCGTTTAGGTGCTTCGGGGCACCGTTCAGGTTGGTGCCCCCATGTTCTACCTTAGCCGCCATTGCTTGAGAGTTGATGTGAGAAGGTGAATAGTAGAATTCCACTAACTTTGGAGTTGGTTGGGGATCCTTGGTGGATGATTGACAAGTGTCCCCCCCCATGTGCAAGGCACATGGGGCTTGGTAGTATAAAATGGAGGAATAGTGTCATTTCCATGGTACGTTCTCTCTCTACCATCTCAGCTTTCTCTGTCTAAACCCCATTGTTGTTTACTTGATTTGTGACCAAGAAACCTTACTCTCACGCCGGAGGGGTCTTGCCGGAGCCACCCCTGGCTTAGTTTACGTGTGTGCAAGTGCAGGAAACCATCCAAGGAGGAGCAGCCGAGATATCCCGTTTCTTAGCTGCATTCAGTTCCTGTGCAACCATTATTTGAAATGGCAACATCAGGTGTAAAAATCAGTATGTGTATATGAGAGTAAATGTATATGAGAGCTCTATATACAAAGCATTGTAAAGAGAGAGAGAGAGAGAGAGATAGCGCATCACTTACTTTGTTCTTTTATAGTAGGATTATATATAGTAGTAGTAAGTATGTACGTACTATTTTGGGGGTCCCACCATATGTATTTGATATAAATATATACTCTCTCTGTTCTAGCTTAAACTTCACCAATTACTCAAAAGGCGTCTCGTTACAAGCTTCTCATTTCCTAAAATGGAAAAGGTTTATTAATATTCTATTATACCCACTAACTTTTCTCTCTCACATACTCCCATCGTCCCGGCCGAAGTGTCCCAACTTTCTATTTTGGGCGTCCCATTTAAAATGTCTCATACCCAAAAAAGGAAATTTTTTTCACTATTCCACCCACTCATTCTCTCTCCTACTTTACTTTTATACTCACAACATTCTCTCTCCTAACTATTCCTCCCACTCATTCTATCTCCTATTTAATTTTTTATACTCACAACATTTAAACTTTTCTCTTTCTTACATCACTTTCCTTAATTCCCGCGCGGAACTCATTTTTGGACACTTCGGCCGGAACGGAGGGAGTATTTAAATTATGGGTCCCACTTGACATATCCACTCACTTATTCCCTCTCACAACCCTTTTTCCACCCTCATTATTTTTGAATATATATATATTTCTTTCTTAATTTGCGTGATTCACCAAAATGGTGAAGCTTAACCTGGGACGGAGGGAGTATGTGGTATATTTGTGTGCATTGTACTGTATATAAGTGTATGTATATATATATCAAAAAGTCAGGGTTCATCATTTTATATATTTTAAATTTAGAAATATAATATTTTTATCATTAAAAACAATTTGTTTTCTTCTTATCAATTTTGACCTTTTGACCCCCTTAAGTTCAAGGAAAAAATACATTATGTCATAATATAACCTCTTTCAATAAATTTTTGATTTCGCTACTAGCTACATGTATGTAGTGTTGGAAATAGATAACGGAAAGTTAAGATTTAACTTTGATCTAGTTTCTAACGGAAGTTCGTTATGTGTTAACGAGACTTGTTACAGATTATATTCTACATTTGTTGTAGATTATTATACTTATTTAATGTCTCTAAACCATTTAGGGTGAATGAGAATTAATGACAAGTGTTTTTGTAACTTAACGGAAGTTAAATAAAGGGTTAAAATTGATTTGAATTAGCCAAAACGTGCTTGGACTGATTGATCAATCGCAACTGTTCGAAGAGGCAATTTTCTGGGCTTCAGCGCGGTCGCGCTCCAGCCTAGAGCGGCCGCGCTGAGTCAAGTAAAACACGGGCTTGATCTCGGCATAAGAGCGCGGTCGCGCTCAAGGCAAGAGCGGCCGCGCCGTGCTCGCATTCTCGAACAGCTTTGGCACCTCTTGAGTGAACAAACATGAACCCTTTAACTTTCTTTAAATAGTTTCCTCCAAATTTCAATTAACATACACAAATATTCTCGAGCCTTTTACCCTCTAGTGAGATAGATTAACATACCCAAATCATTGCATATTGTTGCATTCAATCTTTTCAAGTCCAAAGTTCTAAAACCTCAGTGTTGTTTCGTTAGATTAGTTATATTGGAGTGCTCCTTATAACTAATAGTAAGTCGTTTTATCTTACTAGAGTTTTGTCATACAACCGTAAGCACCAGCCAAGGACAAATAACTCTTACGAAGATTGTATTAAATACAAGACTCGACTTGAATTCTTTTGTTTGTTCAATCTCCGTTACTTTTGCTGTCAGTTTTTCTGTTAAGTCTTAAAGAAGCCATACACAAGTTCAAACAATCGTAAGAGTTATTTTAACGCTTCTTCAAGATTATCAAGAGATGGCAAACGAGAAAGACTCCACCGAATCAAGTCAAGGGAATGTGACGCCTCCATCACAAGGTGATACTACATTCAACAATGTTGCTCCCGCTCCTACAACTCATCACATCAGTCATGGTGAGAAACCCGCGAAATTCACCGGTGTGGATTTCAAGAGATGGCAACAGAAGATGCTCTTCTACTTGACCACCCTAAGCTTGCACTGCTTCTTAAAAGAAGATCATTCGGCGGTAGAAAAAGGTGATCCGGACCCCCAAAGGCAAATGGCAAAGGAGGCTTGGGCTCACGGTAATTTTCTGTGTAAAAATTATATCTTGAATGGACTTGACGATGCACTATACAATGTGTATAGTACAGTCGAGTTAGCCAAGGCATTGTGGGACACCTTGGAAAGAAAGTACAAGATCGAGGATGCCGGGTCAAAGAAATTTGTCGTCGGTAAGTATCTTGACTTTATGATGGTCGATTCTAAATCGGTAACAACTCAAGTAGATGAATTCCAAATCATTCTACATGGGCTTGATGCCGAGGGGATGATCATGAATGATCCATTTAAGGTGGCTTCTATCATTGAAAAGTTGCCTCCTTCGTGGAAGGACTTCAAGAACTATCTCAAGCATAAACGCAAGGAGATGTCCTTGGAAGACATTGTTGTTCGTCTTCAAATAGAAGAGAACAATAGAATGAATGAGGCCAAAGTTGCTAAAGGCAAGATGGAGGCTAAGGTCAATCTCGCCGAGGCTAGCACGAGTGGCACAAAGAGAAAGCATTCCGAAACTGCCGGGAATGCTAAGAAAGTGAAGAAGAAGACCTCTAAGAAGTTCAAGGGGTCTTGCTATAATTGTGGCAAACCGGGCCACTTGTCAAGGGATTGTCGTCTCCGAAGAAAGAGGCGAACAATGTTGACCACATGGACCTAGACTTTGCAAATGGTTGTCTTTGAAGCCAACGTTGCAAATTTGGAGGAGAACCCTAAATCGTGGTGGATAGATACCGGTGCTACCCGCCATATTTGTGGTAACAAGGAAAGTTTCTCCTCATATACTCCCATCTCCTAAGAAAGCTTTACATGGGAAATTCTGCGACCTCCGATGTTCAAGGCATTGGAAACGTGATTTTGAAGATGACTTCCTAAAAGAAGTAACCTTGTTGGATGTGCCGCATGTTCCGTACATCCATAAAAATTTGGTGTCCGGCGCTTTGCTTAGTAAGGCCGGTTTTAGGCTAGTATTCGAATCCGAAAATTTGTACTAACCAAGAATGGTTTGTTTCTTGGAAAGGGTTACCTCGAGGAGGGCCTTTTTAAATTGAATGTAATGACCGTGATCCGCCAAAGTGCGATGAATAAAAGTTGTGTTTCTTACGTTTATTTGTCGGAAAGTTCTAATTTATGGCATGATAGATTAGGACATGTAAACCTCGACACCATTAAGAAATTAGCGAGACAAGATTTAATCCAAATGACTAAATCCGACTCGACTAATAGGTGCGAAGTTTGTGTTGAAGCAAAATGACAAAGTCGCCATTTAATGCCATACAAAGAGACACAACTCCTCTCGAGTTAATTCACACCGACATATGTGATTTAAAACTAGTGCAAACTCGAGGAGGTAAAAAGTACTTCATTACATTTATAGATGATTGCACTAAGTATTGCTATGTCTATCTCTTAAGAAGTAAGGATGAAGCCTTAGGGGCTTTTGAGACTTATAAGAAAGAAGTTGAGAATCAACTTAACTTGAAAATTAAGAAAATTAGAAGCGATAGAGGTGGAGAATATGAAGCACCGTTTGAAGGATTATGTTGGGAATCCGGCATAATTCATCAAACAACGGCTCCATATACCCCTCAATCTAATGGAGTTGCCGAACGCAAAACCGTACTCTCAAAGAGATGATGAACGCGCTTTTGATCAGCCTGTGCTTACCCGACAACTTGTGGGGGAAGCAATACTCACTTCTAATTATGTTCTTAATAAAATACCCAAGAAAGGTATAGATAAAACGCCCTATGAATTGTGGCATAATCGTAGGCCATGTTTTAAATACCTTAAAGTGTGGGGGTGTTTGGCCAAGGTTGAAGTACCTAAGCCTAAACAAGTCAAGATTGGCCCAAAGACCATTGATCGTGTTTTTATTGGATATGCCAATAATAGTAGTGCCTATCGGTTTATAGTGTATAAATCGAACATTCCGGATATGCACGTAGGAACTACTATAGAATCAAGGAATGCGGTATTCTTTGAAAACATTTTTCCGGTTAAGAACAGAAAGATGTAGGTTCTAATAAGAGAACACATGAGTCTACAACCGGTCCTTCTCAAATAGAAGATGAAGAGCCGAGACGTAGCAAAAGGGCAAGAGTGGAAAAGACTTTTGGTCCCGATTTTCTATCTTACATGTTAGAAAACGAACCATCAACTGTTAAAGAAGCTTTGTCCTATCGGGATAGTTCGTTCGGAAAGAAGCTATTAACAAAGTGAAATAGAATCCATAATGCTCAACAATACTTGGGAATTAGTTGATCTCCTCCAGGTTGCAAACCATTAGGTTGCAAATGGATCCTTAAACGGAAGTATAAGGCGGATGGATCTATCGAAAAGTACAAAGCTAGGCTAGTTGCCAAAGGCTTTAGACGAAAGAGGGATATGATTTCTTCGATACATACTCCTCGTCACAAGGATCACATCTATTCGTGTTCTCATAGCAATTGCAGCAAAGGCATAATCTTGAGATACACCAAATGGATGTGAAGACTGCTTTCCTAAATGGAGAACTTGATGAAGAGATTTACATGGAACAACCCGAAGGGTTCATAGTTCCCGGTAAAGAAAGAAAGGTGTGTAGACTTGTAAAATCCTTGTATGGACTAAAACAAGCACCTAAACAATGGCATGAGAAGTTCGATAGGAACCATGTTATCGAATGGATTCAAGATCAATGAATGTGACAAATGTGTCTACATTAAAGGAACATCTCGAATCATTCGTTATCGTTTGTCTTTATGTAGACGACATGCTCATAATGGGAAGTAATCATGATTTAATCATGAATACCAAAGGCATGATAAAGAAGAACTTTGACATGAAAGACATGGGATTAGCTGATGTAATATTAGGGATAAAGATCTCTAGAACATCCGAAGGATTAGTTCTTTCACAATCCCATTACCTAGAGAATGTTCTTCGGAAATTTAATGTCTTTGATGACCCTCCGCTAAGACACACTGTAGACTTGGCTCTACATTTAGCCAAGAACAAAGGGGAACCAGCTTCTCAACCGGAATATGCAAGAATAATTGCGCTGATGTACTTAACAAATTGTACTCGTCCGTACATTGCATATTCAAGAAGTAAACTAAGTAGGTTCACAAGCAATCCTAGTACCGATCATTGGAAAGCACTAATGAGAGTACTAAGATATTTAAAGTATACATTAAAACATGGGATACTTTACAATAAATATCCAGCAGATTAGAAGGATACCGTGATGCCAATTGGATATCGGACACAAAAGACTCTAAGTCCACAAGTGGATATGTATTCACTATAGGTGGAGGAGCAAAGTGTCATGAAAATCCTCCAAACAAACGTGTATAGCCGCATCCACGATGGAATCCGAGTTTATCGCGTTAGATAAAGCCGGGGAAGAAGCGTAATGGCTTAAGAACTTCCTGGAGGATGTTCCTTGTTGGAGCAAACTCCGCGCTCGCTGTACTAATCCATTGTGATAGTCAATCGCAATTGGAAGGGCACGAGAATAGTATGTACAATGGTAAGTCTAGACATATTCGTCGTAGACACAATACCATTAGACAGCTTGATCAAGAATGGCGTTATCACCATTGATTATGTAAAATCATGTGATAACTTAGCGGATCCATTTACCAAAGGTATAAATAGAGATCAACCGTATAAACTGTTAAGGGAATGGGTTTAAAACCCACAACAAAAGAACTTATAGCGGACACTCAACCTTGAGAAATGGAGATCCCGTGCCCTCGTTCAATGAGACAACCAAGTTATAAGTTCTAGTAGAGTTACTTGGAAACAACAACTCGGTTTATTAACCCGAGATGTTGAATACTCATTCCCGTAACATCCAAGTACAAGCACATGCAAAGAAGTGGTAAGATTAAGTTGAGAAAACTTTTAATGATTTCTATACCTACGGGTGGAGTAGTGCATGATACTCCTTATAGTGAGAATCACCTATATAAGCGAGAGGTAATTAGGCCGCCTAAATGAACGCTTATGAATGAGATACGGTTCAGTGGCCAAAATGGACAAAACGTGAGAACAACAATTGTTAAGAGTCAAGTTATTATGTGAGTATTATTGTCTTGGTATACACCCGACAACATCGGTTCAAAGCGACTCGCTACCAAATGACTAGTATATCCGATAATATTTCACTAGGGAAGATTCAAGGCCACAAGCTATCTATCCCGATGTAATAATAGTTCGCCGGAACTTTGGACGAAATTGCATTCATGCATTAATTGTCATTCATGTGGGGGATTGTTGGAAATAGATAACGGAAAGTTAAGATTTAACTTTGATCTAGTTTCTAACGGAAGTTCGTTATGTGTTAACGAGACTTGTTACAGATTATATTCTACATTTGTTGTAGATTATTATACTTATTTAATGTCTCTAAACCATTTAGGGTGAATGAGAATTAATGACAAGTGTTTTTGTAACTTAACGGAAGTTAAATAAATGGTTAAAATTGATTTGAATTAGCCAAAACGTGCTTGACCGATTGATCAATCGCAACCTGCTCGAAGAGGCAATTTTCGGGCTTCGCCGCGGTCGCGCTCCAGCCTAGAGCGGCCGCGCTGAGTCAAGTAAAACACGGGCTTGATCTCGGCATAAGAGCGCGGTCGCGCTCAAGGCAAGAGCGGCCGCGCTCGTGCTCAGATTCTGAACAGTTTTGGCACCTCTTGGAGTGAACAGCCATGAACCCTTTAACTTTCTTTAAATAGTTTCCCTTCGAATTTCAATTAAAATACACAAATATTCTCGAGCCTTTTACCCTCTAGTGAGATAGATTAACATACCCAAATCATTGCATATTGTTGCATTCAATCTTTTCAAGTCCAAAGTTCTAAAACCTTGTGTTGTTCGTTAGATTAGTTATATTGGAGTGCTCCTTATAACTAATAGTAAGTCGTTTTATCTTACTAGAGTTTTGTCATACAACCGTAAGCACCAGTGCGGGACAAATAACTCTTACGAAGATTGTATTAAATACAAGACTCGACTTGAATTCTTTTGTTTGTTCAATCTCCGTTACTTTTGCTGTCAGTTTTTCTGTTAAGTCTTAAAGAAGCCATACACAAGTTCAAACATGTAGACCCAATTATATTTGATCATTTATTTTAACACATATAAAAAAATAAAATAAATTACTAATGTCAAAATGTCATTCAGAAAAGATTCTAAAATGTTTACTGTTATACAATTAAATGACAAAAAATATATAAATATACTTGCTATCCTCTTTCTAAACACTTATTTTACAAGTATAAAATGACTAAAAAAATATTTTAATAAAAAATATTTAGAAACATTTTTTATATATATATTTTTTTTAAAAAATTAGACACTCTTAAAATTTAGGGCAAAACGGAGGAAGATATGTAAAGAAATTCAAATATAAGTGAACCGTCATATTTGATTCAGTAAAACAATCACATAAAAATCCATTGAGCATCATAAAATTAAAACAATTGGGAATTCAAATTTCTTGAGACACTTACATTATATTTACAAAAAGATAAGCATATATAAACCTATTTACAAAAATAAATAAATACTAAGCATAAATGAGGTCTGATATTTTGCAGTCCTACAATTTATACGTACGTCCATATTTTACGAAAAAATAAGTGTAAAAGAGGGACCGAAAAATTCAGTTCCTACAATTACACAAAGAATAACGTATTTGAATGTTCGAATTTCCACAAATAAACCCTAGCACTTCAACTCGCCATCGAGAAGTGGAAAGATCAAATAATTAGGAGCCAACTCCTCGTCAATGTCAGGCAACATTTCACCATTCACAGCCATGCATTCGACGTACAACACTGTATTTGCCACCACATTTTGTAGCATAAACACGGTCGCTAATAACGAACCTCCAACAATTTGCAAAATGAAGCCCATAATCCTCCACCAATTTTGATATGAAAGTGGTGTTGAATTGACCCATAGCGTAAACCCAATGATTGACCCGAAATAATAGAACTTGGCTAGGGAAATTGTTCTCGCCCCTCTCAATAGGTATATGCTTCGCCATAGTGGTTCGAATCCCCATTTTGATTCCACCACCACAATGGCCGCCACCAAGGTCCAATTTGCTAAGCAAAAAATCAAGATGATGCTGACCAAATATAAAGATTGGGCTTGGCCCAAGTTTATTAACAAGAAAGCGGCAAAGTGGGCCCGAATCAGAGTACGATCCAAGAAGAAGAAAAGGATATAGGCGGCCCAAGGAAGGAAGGCGAGACAGGAGTATCCCAATAATATCATTCAGAAGGGGAGAAGACCAAGACGTCAAACAGCGACACATTATGAGGTGAGCCGGCGATAAAGAATAATGGCGAGACATGACGTTAAAAGCGACACAGTTGAATAAGGCGAGACATAATGATGAAGCGAGATAGGACAAGAAGTGACTCTATCTGGCGAGAGAAGGATTCTTGTTAATGTTATTCACCAGAGGCGGCATAGAAATATCTACCAAGTGGGACCCATTAGACGGTTATGCATTGGGATTGATGATCACGTGATTAGGGTTTACTTTATGAAAGGACCAATGATATGGCGACACGTGGCAGTAGGCATGAAATGTGAGGATGTCATGTGCAAGGCACGAGGATGAGGGGTATAAATAAGATATGCAAGCTTCATTGTCAAGGTACGTTGATTAATACACACACAACCACTCACACTCCAAAACTTTGTTGATTTTCCCCTTTATCAAGCCAATTCTTATCCTCACGCCGGAGGGCTTTCACGGAGCCGCCCGGCTTAGTTGACGTTTGATTGTGTGCAGACCAATCGGAGAAGAAGGAGCCGGAGATATCGAAGTCGGATTACAACGGTGAAGTTGCTGTTGAGGAAGGTCCTAGCAACATCAAACTGGTTCCGTTGCCGGGACCGTTTTCTCTTCAAGGATTGAAGTGTTATCGGCGGTGGCTCGAGATTGGGGAAGCTCTGTTCTGAGATCGTGAAGGCGGGTTGTGGACGATTCAAGGGGTGTGGAGTTTATTGGTTGAGTTGGCGTTATTAGCAATTTGTAAGCTGAAGTTTGTTGTTCTTGTTATTGTTGGAGTCGATTGATGTTTTGTAAAATTTGTGGGTTGGAATAGTTGAATATTGTGATATTGTTTAATTGGGTTGGAGTAGATTCCTGTTTTCTCAAGTATTTGTATGAGTTGTGATTCAAAGTTGTTCGTTAAGAATTGTTCTAATCTGGGTTTGGTTGAGTTTTGAAGTTGGATTTTGTGAGTTTATTTTGTTTCGAATAGCTGTGATTTGGGTGTTGTTGGTGTTAAGGTGTAATCGAAATCTTTGTTGAAGATTTTTGGAGAGTTTTGGTGTTGAAGAAAGGGTGTTATTGCTGGGTTTTTTATTGTTTGTTTCTGGGTTTTTGAGCCAGATCTTCAAATCTTCATAAGATTTGCAGATTTTCGTGGGTGAAGTTCATAAGTTTGATTGCGTAAGAGGAAAGAATGTCAACACCAGAGAAGAATATGGTAGTGGGCCAAAAGACTGTAGCGGGAAGGAACATGTCACTCCAATTTCGGGGTTTGGGAATATCGGTATGGGTGGAGCGAGAGATACTTCTTCCTCGCAGCAAGTAATCCCGGAGGAGGCGGAGCGAGATACTGGCGAAGAGAGAGAGAGGAATGTGATGCCGCCACCACCAGAGGAGGAAATAGAGAATGAGGAAGAAAGTTTGAGGATTCATAACGCTCTGATCATGCAATTGATTGAGAACAACAAGCGACTGAGGGCGATGAAGAAGAAACCTACTCCAATCCCGCGCAGGATTTTTAACGGCGACAATAGAGGGAGACAAGGGAGCAAATAAGGAGGTAATTGTGGTAAATGAGGAGCGAGAAAAGGAAGTAGAGCCTGAGAAGCCAAAAGAAGTAGAAGCGAGAATTGATGGGTCGCAAAAGCGAATGGAAGGAACACAAAAAAGAAAAGCGGGAGAGTACATGGAAAATGGAAGAAAGATCAAAGTTTATCATTGGCCACACACTTCCCAAGTGTCGTCCCTCTATTGTGAAGAAGAAGAAGGCGATACTGCGTCGAATGAGGCGGAGGACGGCGAGAAAGAGTTGAGAAGTTTCAATGATATGGAGAAGCCCAAGGTGATAGAAAAGGGGAAGGGTATTGGAGTTAGTCGTTTTGGTGAAGAGGACGTTTTCAAGAAGCAGATGGCCGAGATGGCAAGGAGGTTAGCGGAATTGGAAAAGGGTGGTGCAGTTGATAATGAAAAGGACTCTTTTGTAGCCCCTTTTGCTAGATATATTCAAGAGGCTGAGACACCCGCATTTTCGCTTGCCTCGCTCTATCTAAATATGCGGGAGTAACCACCGCCAGGACTCACGTAGCGGGATTTGAGGTGACAATGGCGATTCCGACCAAAGATGATGCGTTGTTATGCAAGACTTTGCTAGTACCTTGGAGCTTCGTGCTTTGGATTGGTTTGTACGGCCACCGCTAACTCTATATTGGGGTACCAAGACTTTAAGAGGAAATTTTTGGCGAGATTTGGATCAATGGGAGCTCAACCAAGAGTGCCGCAGAGTTGATTGGCATTAAGCAAAAGACGGGAGAAGGTCTTGTTACTTACACCAATAGATTTTCGTTAATTGCCAATCAAATTGCCGAGATTGATCCCAAGTACGTCATCATGATGTATATGTCGGGTCCGTTATCCGAATCATTCAGAGGGAGTTAAGAATGAGATTACCTCGCAACTTTGAGTGAGTTGCATGAGAGGGTCAAAGCGCACCGTGGTGGCGAAGATGTTGATGAAGGAGCTTCAAACAATGGAAAGAAAAGTGTTAAGGATCGGATTGAGTATGTGAAGGAAGGGAATGCCGCTCAGCAAGGAGGTCGAGGGAATCCGCTGGCGGCAGAGGTGGAGGTCGCAATGGCGGTCGCAATGGAGGCCCAAATGGAGGCCGTGGAGTTAGAAGAATGATAAGGTTTACAAGGTTGATCGCTACACCAAGTGAAATTCTCGAGCCGTTGATTTGCCAAAGACCTTTGAAATGAATGATCCGGGGAGAGTTAACATGAATCAATTTCGTAATTATCATCTGGGAGCGGGGTCATGAGACTGACAATTGTTATAATTTGAAAAGAGTAATTCAAAACCAAATTGAAAGGGGTGCGTTGCAAGAGTATGTATGGCGAGAGCCAAATGGGGCGGATCAAGGAGGAAATGGAAATAGAAATGAAATTTTGGTGATTCACGAGCCTACAAGCATTACTTGCCTAAATAATCAGATTATGTCGCTATCCCACACTTGTCACATTCCCGCCTATCCGCCCAGTGAAGAAAGGATGATTAGTTTTTCAAGACGAGAGTTGGCTTTAACGCCAAGCCATGGATGCCAACCAATTGTAATCACAATCGCCCCAGGAAACAGTATTTTGCATCGGGTTTTAGTAGATTCTGGAGCAAGCCGAAACATTCTCTATTATGATGCTTTTAAAAAGATGCGATATACAGAGGCCAATTTGGTGCCGTATAAAGGATTCTTGGAAGGGTTTACTAACCACACTGTGCGGGTTAAAGGAACGATTTCGTTGGCGGTAGAGATAGGAGAGGATGAGAAGGTGAGAACTCGTACTGTTGAGTTTATGGTTATTGATTTGGTGTCGCCTTATAATGCTATTGTGGGCATTCCCTTTATGCAAAGCTTTGAAATGGTGGTATCTATCCCGCATCAGCGAGTCAAGTTTCCTACGGCAAGGGGGATAGCATGTTTGAAAAGTGAGGTGAAGGAAGTTATTCAAAAGAAGATTGAAATGCAAACAGCGGCCAGAGCAAGCACAAGTTCACTTTCTACTGCTTTGACTGTGCGGGATGCGAGAATAAATATGATTACCGACTTAGGGGGATGTGAGAGTTGGGAGGAGACAGAAAGTATGAAGAATAAGTCGGCAATCATAATTATTGAGGAAAGGGCTGAGGATGAAGTTATGAAGGAAAGAAGTGAGGAGCGAGATGTGGAGATAGAAATGATGCAGGAAAAGTCAGAAAAGAATTTGATGGCTTTGATGGTGATGCAGGCGGAGATGGCTTGGTCTAGATCCACCGAATTTGTCAAGATGAAAGAGCCCTACATTGAAGAGATAGTGGATTCGGAGAGTGAGGAATACGATGAAGAAATCGTGGTGGACACTCCGGGGAGTATGTCGCGTGGCGAGAGAGAAAAAGGGGAGAATAGCGGTATCGGGATGAAGAGAAATGTCGATCGGAAAAAGGCAAACAAATTGAAGTAGACACACCGCAAATGCGGGATGAGCCTGATATTCGCGGCAGAAGAATTGGAAGAAGTGATTGTGAATGATGGATATCCCGAGCAGAAAATCAAGATTGGGCAACAGTTGAAGAAGGAAGAGCGGGATATGCTAATTAATTTTTTGCGAGGTAACATTGATGTATTTGCCTGGAGACCAGAGGATATGTGCGGAGTTGATGAAAATGTCGCCTTACACTGTCTAAATGCTGATCCAAATGTAGAGCCTTTTAAGCAGAAGGTGAGATACTTATCTGCGGAAAAGGAGAAAGCGGTGATCGGGGAAGTAGAGAAGTTGTTAAAGGCGGGAATCATTGAAGAGATCACTTACCCAGTCTGGATAGCTTGCCCAGTGATGGTGTTGAAGGCGAACAAGAAGTGGAGAATGTGCATAGATTTTACAGATTTGAATATGGCATGTCCCAAGGATTGTTATCCTTTGCCAAAGATTGATAGACTGGTGGATTCTATTGCGGGACACAAGGTGTTTAGCTTTATTGATGCTTACTCAGGGTATCACCGCATCAAGATGCTTGAGGAGGATAAAGCCAAAACAAATTTTCAGACTCCCTTGGAAATTTTTGCTATAAAATGATGCCTTTTGGTTTGAAGAACGCGCGACATACCAAAGGATGGTTAACAAGATATTTAAATCGCAGATTGGGAGGAATGTTGAAGCTTATATTGACGATATGGTGATCAAGACCAAGGGGGAGGATCATTTGGCGGATCCGTCGAAACTTTTGAGAACTTGAGAAAGAATTCCATGAAGCTTAATCCAAGTAAGTGCACCTTTGGAGTAATCGGCGGGAAAGTTTTTGGGATTTCTTGTAAATCGCCGCGGATAGAGGCAAATCCCGAGAAGATCCAGCGTTAATTGATATGAAGTCGCCCAAGACCATTCAAGAGATTCAAAGGTTAAATGGTAGGGTGATAGCTTTGGGACGATTTGTGTCGCGGTCACCGAGAAATGTTTGCCGTTCTTCAAAGTACCGAAAGGAGATCGAAGTTTGCTTGGGATGACAAGTGTGAAGAAGCTTTTCAAAGATAAAGGAGTATTTGGGAAAGCCGCCCATCTTATGTAGCCCAGAGGAAGGAGACCATTTATATGTCTACTTAGCGGCATCGATTTGGCAAAGGGCAATGTATTAATAAAGGAGGATGGTGGCATGCAAAAACCAAAGTGTATTATGTTTCAAAGGCATTGAGTGAGGTAGAAGCGAGATATTTTAATGCGTAAAAATTGGCTTATGCTTTGGTAATAGCGACAAGGAAGTTGAGGGCCTATTTCCTATCTCACCCTCGTTATCGTGTTGACCAATGCACCCTTAAGAAAGATTTTACAACAAACTGATTCACTGAAGGCTTCTTAAATGGTCGATTGAATTAACGTAATTTGATATTCAATATGAGGCGAGAAAGGCGATTAAGGCTCGAGCTTTGGCGGACTTTATTCTCGAAACTTCATTCACTTATGAAAGAGAGGAGATTGAGACTCAAGAGGCAAGGAAGAGGAAGGCCAAGTCGCAAGACCCCGGCGGAAGAAGAGAAAGAAAGACCTCGCGGATGTCGGGAATTGTTTGTTGATGGGTCCTCACCAAGGACAAAGGCGGAGCCGGGATTTCATTAAGCTCACCAGAAAAGATTGCACATATGAGAAGGCCTTGAGGTTTAAGTTTAACATGACAAACAACCAAAGCGGTAATACGAGGCGTTGGTAGCGGGTTTGGAGTTATGCCGAGATATCGGAGTAAAGCGATAGTCGCCCACTCGACTCTCGCTAATTGTTAATCAAGTAAAAGGAAGATATGGAGTAGTGAGTGCAATTTTGACAAAGTATTGTGAAATGGTAAGGCGATTTTGCAAAGCTTTGATTATTGGGAGTCAGTGCAGATTGATAGAGAGAAAAATGAGCGAGCCGACATGTTGAGCAAAGCCGCTTGCGATAAAATAGAGGAGTTGCCTAAGAAAGTGGTAGTTGAATT
This sequence comes from Adenophora triphylla var. japonica, assembly GCA_022495995.1. NCBI lineage: Eukaryota > Viridiplantae > Streptophyta > Magnoliopsida > Asterales > Campanulaceae > Adenophora > Adenophora triphylla. Next base: position 85,409 of record JAFEMH010005412.1, read on the forward strand.
TATGGAAGAGCCGGCTTTTGACAGGCCCCTGATAATGGAAATTGAAGTTGGTGAAAAAGATTGGGTAAATGAAATGAAAGACTATTTGGAGAAAGAAGAGCTGCCACAAGACGAAGATAAGGCGAAGATTGTTAGGAAAATGTCACCAAGGTTTACTGTACAGGATGGGATCTTATACCGGAAGTCTTTCTCGCGGCCTTTGATGAGATGTGTGGAACCGGGGAAGGTTGATAACGTTTTGTTTGAGGTGCATGAGGGCGTTTGTGGAGGTCATCCGGGAGCAAGAACTTTGGCTAATAAAATCATGTTTCATGGGTATTATTGGCCATCATTGAAGAAGGATGCGGAGGAGTATGTAAGAAGATGTGACCAGTGCCAGCGACATGCTAACATTCCTAGGCAAACAATGACCGAGCAGACCCAATTGTAGCAAACTTGGCCTTTTGATATGTGGGAATAGACCTTATAGGACCTTTCCCCAAGGCCAAAGGAGGTGCGCAGATGGTGGTGGTAGTCATTGATTATTTTACCAAGTGGATCGAGGCAAGAGCTTTAACTTCTACTACCGAAGACCGATCATCAGTTTGTAACGGAGGAAATCCTATGTCGCCATGGAATGCCGCGGGCAATCATCTCTGATCATGGGCCGCAGTTTAGAAAGAAGTTTCACGGATTTTGCGAGAATTTGAGTATCAAACATTGGCAGTCTGCAGTGTATAGGCCGCAATGCAACGGACAAGTAGAGGCCGCTAACAAGCAAGTTCTCGAGATTTTGTGTAAACACTTAGAGAAGAGAGGCGGGGCTTGGTTGGAGGAGCTGTCCACGGCTTTATGGTATGTTAGAACGACAAGAAAGGGGTCAATCGGGCGAGACAAACCTTCGCATTAACTTACGGCTCGTAAGCAATGGCTCCGCCGAGATGGGTTTGCCTACCCATAGAGTAACTTATTATGATGAGATAATGAATAGCGACGAAGGTGCTTTGAGCTAGATCCGAGTGATGAAAAAGAGGCTTAGAGCGAGAATGAGGATGATTAATTACAAGCAATGGATGAAGGCACAACACGATAAGCGAGTAAAGAAGAGGTCATTTAATGTTGGCGATTGGGTGTTGAGGAGCCGTGAAGTTAAAGGCGCGACAGCGGGATTTGCCAAGCTAGATCCGAAATGGGAAGGTCCTTTCCAAATTGCTAGAATTGTGCGAGAAGGGACTTATCACTTGAAAGAAGAAGACGGCAAAGAGGTCCCGAATGCATGGAGTGTTGATCACTTAAAGAAATACTACCATTGAAGTGATAAGGGTAATTTGCCTATCTTGTTCCTATTGAAAGTCTTTTTAATAATCATTTTTATGAATTTATGAACTTTTCAATGATGAATGAAAGTCATATGCTTCATGATTTTAATAGAAAATGTATACATGGAACTTATGTTGAATACGTTTATGATACAATGAAAATATGAAATTTTATTCCTCATATGTGCTTTACATGGAATGAATTTTATAGTTATGTATGATCAGTAGCCAATGACATGGTAAATAAATTGCTCAAGAGTAAAGTTGCCTAAAGACAACTTCACTTTTTCGATGGGAGTATATGTGTATGGTGATATCTCGCTAAAGGTAAGAAGGTTAAGAGTTTTTGATGAATTATCAAAACAATTTTTGATGAATTATTGAAAGGAATGAATAAATGTTGAAAGTCGACGGACTATAAATGTTGAAAGTCGACGGACTATAAATGTTGAAAGTCGTCGGACTATAAAACGATGCGAGTCAAAGAAAGTCGTCGGACTATAAAACGATGCGAGTCAAAGAAAGTCGTCGGACTATAAAACGATGCGAGTCAAAGAAAGTCGTCGGACTATAAAACGATGCGAGTCAAAGAAAGTCGTCGGACTATAAAACGATGCGAGTCAAAGAAAGTCGTCGGACTATAAAACGATGCGAGTCAAAGAAAGTCGTCGGACTATAAAACGATGCGAGTCAAAGAAAGTCGTCGGACTATAAAACGATGCGAGTCAAAGAAAGTCGTCGGACTATAAAACGATGCGAGTCAAAGAAAGTCGTCGGACTATAAAACGATGCGAGTCAAAAAAAGTCGTCGGACTATAAAACGATGCGAGTCAAAGAAAGTCGTCGGACTATAAAACGATGCGAGTCAAAGAAAGTCGTCGGACTATAAAACGATGCGAGTCAAAGAAAGTCGTCGGACTATAAAACGATGCGAGTCAAAGAAAGTCGTCGGACTATAAAACGATGCGAGTCAAAGAAAGTCGTCGGACTATAAAACGATGCGAGTCAAAGAAAGTCGTCGGACTATAAAACGATGCGAGTCAAAAAAAGTCGTCGGACTATAAAACGATGCGAGTCAAAGAAAGTCGTCGGACTATAAAACGATGCGAGTCAAAGAAAGTCGTCGGACTATAAAACGATGCGAGTCAAAGAAAGTCGTCGGACTATAAAACGATGCGAGTCAAAGTAAGTCGTCGGACTATAAATCGATGTGAGTCAATATAAGTTGTAAACTATGATATAAATCAAGCTATGGATGGTGAAAGATGTAAAAGTCTATGGACTATAAAAATGAAAGTTTCGGAGCTATGAATGAAGAAAAGATTTATCTCGCAGTAAAGGCAAGAGCATAAGTCGCTATGAAAGATATCACTCTCTCGCTGAAAGAAAAAAGGAAAGATGAGGCAGAAAGAAGGAAATTATTCTAAGTATAAAGCAAAAGAAGATCAAGAAAAGATTAGAGTTAGCGACAATATGAGTCGCAAAATATGTTATGAGTAAAGTCGCCTAAAGACGACTTCACTTTTTCGATGGGAGTATATGTGTATGATACCTGTCATGCAAAAGAGATTTTGATGAACTATCAAAACAATGAGTGGAGAAATAAGTAAAGCAAAAAGTAAAGGGGCAAGCACAGAGGCCGCAAATGTACAATGTTCAAAAGGCACGCAGGCCCCAAAAAGAAAAGAGAGTAAATTGTTTAGCCATCAAGGCAAGTTACAAAAACTGTTCAAAGTAAAAGTTAAGAAGGAGATAGATCAGACATCGGGTTCAGTAGGCGGGATGACTTGGCTGGAGCTTGAAGCCGCTAAAGCAAGAGCTTTGGCATCATCCAGCTGCTTATGCTTGTGCTCAAGAAGAGTATCCCACAAAGCTATAGCATTTGGAACTTGAACAGGAGGAGCTCTCCATGGCGATTTTCCCAGCAAAGCATCTTCATCAGCAAGATCTTTGAGTTCTTCAGGAGTATAAGGAACTACGGAATGACCGCGGCGACAAACCTCGCTAAAAATTGGCTCAGAACCCCAGTGGGCGAGTTTTTCAAGCGTGATAGCAGGAATGTCGTTGATTTCAGCCGCTGCGGCTCGCATAACTTGAAGGGAAGTTTGGTTCCCAATGTCAGCGATGTCGTCAGTTAATTGAGCCACATCGGCATTCAGAGCAGCAACTTCCGCGGTCTTCTCAGCTAGTTCCTCTTTAAGCCTAGCAATCTCGTCTTGGAGAGTTTGAGTTTCAGCGGCATGAGTTTCCTTTAAAGCTTCATTCTCACTCCTCAGTTTGGCAACATTTTCTCTGGCAGAATCAAGTTCAGTAGTGGCAGTGGCGAGATTGGAATTGGCGGCATTGAGATCCGTTAGGGTCTGGTCAAGTTGATTGTGAGAAGTGGTTAGGTCAGTCTTCAATTTGTCCCGCTCCTTTTCCAAGTTTTTGATGGAAGAATCCCGTCTCGTAAGTCTACCCTTAAGGGTATCTTTGTCGCGTTTCAATCTAGCAGATTCATTTTCCAATCAGTGTTTGCCTCGCTAATGCCGTGATAGAGGATCCAAGTCAGGAAAAGATAACAATTAGAAGTTAAGAGAAAGTTGAGAATAAGATTAAGGTAAAATAAAATAAGGAAGGAAAGAAGAACTAACCAATGAAAAATAATAACCCGCCTGGCATGCGGCATGAGCTGAATCCATTTGGGAGACATTATGAACCTGTACTTGATCGCTAGCTCTGATTAAGGCCGAGCTGCCCAGTAGATATTCTTCCGTGCTTTTAGTTTCCTCAATTAAACCCTTTATGCGGGGGACTCTGGCAATTTCCTTGCTAAGCTCATAAAGCCCAACAAAATCAAGGGGCTTGGAAAAGTTTTCCGTAGCTTGCCTAGGAGTAGGAAGAGCGGAAGAAGTGCTAGGGCCAGGAGGAGTTGAAGGGGAGCTGGAAATGAGTGTTAAGTCGCAGACCTCCGTCTCGCGGGAAGGAAGATTTTCAATTTGTGGGGGCTCAGAAATGTTCACTTCTAAAGAAGAAGTATTTGGTGGAACAAGATTGGAGGTAAGGGTTTCAATGTTTTCAGTCGCCGGTGCGACATCAATTGGCGGGATAACAGCTTGGGAAATGGTGGTCTCAATATTTGGCGAAATAGAAGTGGGCGGAAGATTAGTTTCAGTAGAAGGAGGAGTGGAATCAGTAACAGGATTTGGCGGGATATTTACCTGAGAAGCGGGAGTAACACTGGTTGTTACAGAAGCGACTCTTTTCAGTCGTTTGGCTCGCGCAGCTTGGTTGGTTGGTGCGGCTCTTTTTCTAGTTGTGGTCTGAGTTTTCTCCAGAGCAATCTCCTCAGCATCTTTACCATCGCGAGAAATTGGCAAAGCAAGATTTTCAGGGAGGGAAGCAAGAGCAAGGCCGCGTGCATTGGCCAATTGTCTCCTTCTCTTGTCAGTTTCTGAGTTGGCAGTTTGACGACTTTCCATGGATTTGGCCCGGTGATCTGAAAATAAATAGAAGGAAGTTAAGGGTTGTAGTATTTCAAGTTATAATTGAAGGAAAGAAAAGATAAGATTAAAGGGGAAACATACAAAGAGCGGTATTCATGGCAGTACAGTGACGAGAACCCTTGCAGGACTGACATTCATGAGCATATTTGTTGTCGGAATGTCGCTCCCATCCGTCGAAATAAACGTGGCTTATGGGAACTCGGGGCTGGACTCGGGGTAAGTTGTCAGCCAAACCGACTTGATCTAGCAATTCCCTATTCCGCAGAATACCTCTCCAAGAAATGAGAGGCTGGGGAGCGTCAGGAGCAGAATTTGCAGGTAAGGCGATCAAGGAGCGAATGTCGTCAACAAGGGCAGTGTCGCCAATGGAAGAAGCATCTTTGGATTCAATTTGAGTATTAATAGGATGAAGGTCGGCAGGATGAGACCATCCAGCGCGAGAAACAACGAAGAGAGGGTCGTCCATCCAATCGTGAATTTTGGTGGGCAGTGGAGTAAGGACTTTGGGACCCCTATGGTATTGGAGAGAAAGGCGAGTTTCCAATATGTCGTCGGCAAGTTGGTTGGTTTGTTTGTACCCAGTGAACAAGGAAAGCATAGCGGTAATGGTGGGTTCCTTTCGCAGAGAGCGACAAATGGCGATGAAAGTAGTTATTATTCTAATAGCATTTGGGTGAATTTCGGTGATCATGGCTTGGGCTTTATACAAGAATTCACAAAGGAAAGGATCAAAGGGGATCCTAAGGCCGGCCTTGAGTTGAGAAGGGAAAATGACAATGCCTTCCCGCATTTCTCGCAAGTGGGCAAGGGAAAGGTCTCCCTGATATTCGAAATGCAATAGATGGAGCTATCTATGTGATATTCCCTATGCCAATCGGTTATAAGGTTGGGAATTAGGAGGCTTTATCTTGCATGGGAAGATCCCGCCTCAAAGATGAGCGGGATTGGTAAAAAGTGTACCTTCTTGAAGGGCGATATTTTGAACCCCAGTAGGAGGGGGATTGTTGGTAGCAGCAGCGGCAGAAGATGTTGCTTGACCAGCCATGTCGCAGGAATCACTGGAAGAAGAAGAAGAAAGGATTGATTTATAATGTGTTCTACGTTTGGAAAAGGGATCAGCGACACATTGGGATTCAGAGGAGTCGCTTAAAGACAGTTTATACTTATCTTTGATAAATCGAACCAATTGATTACTAGAAGGGAAAATGTGCGACATAGGGGCTGAAAGTGGAAGGAAAAAATGGCCTTGGATTTCAAGGGAGTCAATCAGAGAAGGATCCACCCAGTGTTCAACTAAAAACCTAATTAGGTCGGCCTTGGGCAATCTCGCCCAAGTAGTTCGCAGGCGTCTATAAAAGCCGCCTGAAACCTGACAGCGACCGTATCTAACTACCTTGGCACAATATTTAGATCTCGCCATGAAGGGCAGTTTGGGAAAAATTATTTTTATGGAATGAAAGGAAATGCAACTTTAAATAATCGTTCAAAAGGGGGAGACCAAAATGTAAAGGATAAAGAATGCGAAGGGTTTAAGGAAAAGTTACCTGAGGAAAAGGATGATCTTGGTCGGAAAAGATGAAGGGTCACCGGGAAAGATGAACAGACGCCGGAGACGATGATCAGATTCTGGGAATTGAGAAATATTACACCAAATTACTTTGAAAAAGCGTAAGTAAGAATGGAATCAAGGTCAAGAAGCAAATGTGGGCAAGAAATCAGGGATTTAGGCAGTGAGAAATGAGGAAGAATGGTCGGAATTAGTGTTGATGTTCGCCGGAAAAGGAAAGGGCTCAAGCAAGGTTTAAGTGTTGTGAAAAGAGGAATGGGGGTTATGATTTGGTATTTATATGAGAGAGGGGTTAAGGAAATGATGGATGTGACGTTTGGGGAAGGTTTTTGAATTTTCCCTCACAACCGGGCACGATTCCCAAATGACGGCCCATTAAAAGGTTAAGGGTTACCAAGAGAAGGACACGTGTATGGACAGGGATCTCCAGTGGTAGCTTCTTGAAGAAAATTGCTTATGTCGCTAATTGAATAATTTTTGAACATAAAGTTTTTGGCGAGACCATAAATGAATCTCGCCATAAACTTAGGGGCTTCTGATGCTGACCAAATATAAAGATTGGGCTTGGCCCAAGTTTATTAACAAGAAAGCGGCAAAGTGGGCCCGAATCAGAGTACGATCCAAGAAGAAGAAAAGGATATAGGCGGCCCAAGGAAGGAAGGCGAGACAGGAGTATCCCAATAATATCATTCAGAAGGGGAGAAGACCAAGACGTCAAACAGCGACACATTATGAGGTGAGCCGGCGATAAAGAATAATGGCGAGACATGACGTTAAAAGCGACACAGTTGAATAAGGCGAGACATAATGATGAAGCGAGATAGGACAAGAAGTGACTCTATCTGGCGAGAGAAGGATTCTTGTTAATGTTATTCACCAGAGGCGGCATATAAATATCTACCAAGTGGGACCCATTAGACGGTTATGCATTGGGATTGATGATCACGTGATTAGGGTTTACTTTATGAAAGGACCAATGATATGGCGACACGTGGCAGTAGGCATGAAATGTGAGGATGTCATGTGCAAGGCACGAGGATGAGGGGTATAAATAAGATATGCAAGCTTCATTGTCAAGGTACGTTGATTAATACACACACAACCACTCACACTCCAAAACTTTGTTGATTTTCCCCTTTATCAAGCCAATTCTTATCCTCACGCCGGAGGGGCTTTCGCCGGAGCCGCCCCCGGCTTAGTTGACGTTTGATTGTGTGCAGACCAATCGGAGAAGAAGGAGCCGGAGATATCGAAGTCGGATTACAACGGTGAAGTTGCTGTTGAGGAAGGTCCTAGCAACATCACAAGACTAACACGAAAATAATAGAAAGAATTATAATGGAACCAATGAAAGAATTTGATTTGTAATCAATTTTATAGCCTAGGGTTATAATGAATTTATGTACTATCCCGGCAAAAAGTATGAAAATGGAGCATATTAGAAGGAGGATAATTAGGGAAGCAAGGGTGGTTACGAGTAAGCTAAGGAATGAGTGAGCAAGAGATGTGATGGAGGAAATGAAGGAGAGGTGCTTTGTGTTGGAACCAGGGGCGGATCTTAGTGAGGGGTGGGTAGGGCTCAAGCCCACCCCAGATTTTTAGAAAAAAAAAAACAATTTTTTTTATTATACCCACACCACATATTTTTTTATACCCACACACCTACAAGCTAAAACGCAAAACTCGCAAAAGAAGAATTGGAATTTTTGGGTTTCTTGGAAACGATACAATCTACTTTACAATTGAAAGGAGCTTCGATTTTTATTTTTTTTTATTTTTTTATATGCAAATAATTTTGGTGTGCAATTAGTTGCTTGATGTGAGTCTCTGAATTGATTTTCTACTTAGAAAACACCTTGTGAATTTATCTCATTTTATCTCATTTTTTGATAATGGGGTTCTGTACAAAAAGATATGTAGTTAGCCTGCTGCTTAGATTATTTTAGTCGCACTAAAGTTGTATTGCATGTGGAAAAAATAGGAAAAAAAAAAATTTTGATCAAGCCCACCCGGTTTGAAAATCCTGGATCCGCCCCTGGTTGGAACCTCGGTAGGCAGAGGCGGTGATGGTGCACAAGGCGGAGAGAAAGGTGGTGAAGAGGAAGATGGCGTACACGAAAAAGAGGGATAGAGTGGTAGTGGTGGTGGTAGTGGAGGAAGAAGAAAATGAGAGTGACCGAAAGGTCGTGTAAAAGAGGAAAGAGAAAGAAAGAGGGAAGAAAAAGGCGAGAGAAAGGGTTCGAAAGTGGCCAGAATGATATTTAATGATTCGGTTTGATTCAGAAAGGAGTTCGAAAAAGGTGAGGGCGGGGGATTGAGAAAACATGGTGAAGAGTGGTAAGTGAGATGGGAATTATGAATGTTAGGGTTAGCTTATTTATATGATGAATGGAAAATTGATGGTGAAATATTGAATTATGGGACAAAAATGAATGGGTCCAATAAGCCTACTAAATGGACTGAGTGAAAAAGTCTACTTCATTGCTTGTCCTACTCACTCTTCCCTGATTGGATGCTCTCTGTGTCTATCTTCACTCCAAAAATGTTTATGCCATTTGATTTTTGTTGAGCTTTGTGACCACAAATTTATGAGAGATTAATCATGTTCATGAAATTCTAAAAGTTGTTGTTGATAATATTATTAATGGTGAATCAATATGAATTTTTAGAATTTCATGAACATAATTAAATTGTCATATATTTGTGGTCAAAGTTCAATAAAAAAGTCAAATGGGACAAACATTTTGGGACGGAGGGAGTATAAAGTTTCACTTTAGTCATTTTGTACATTTTATATAAAATTTTACTTTCCTAAAATGATAAAAAATCTGTAATATTTCTCCCACTCATTCTTTTTCTTACTTTACTTTATATTCACAACATCAATTAACTTACTATTCTTTACCTTACATTCTCTATTATACCTCACTTTTCTTACATACAGTACTTATTCTATTTAAAGAATAAGATTGTGTTGTACCAAAAAAAAAATTTATTTTTATAAAAAAAATAGTCAGTAAGCTAATGCTTTCTACTTAAAGAATAAGATTGTGTTGTACCAAAAAAAAAAGATTTTTTTTTTATAAAGTTTCACTTTCCTAAAATGGTAAAAAATTTGTACGAAAAAGAACAATTTTTTTTTTATATAAAAAAATAGTCAGTAAGCTAATGCTTTCTACTTAAAGAATACGACTGTGTTATACCAAAAAAAAATATATACTCCTATAGAAAAAATACTTATTCTATTACAGTTTGAAGTTCTTATTTTTCTTTTAATAGGTTCTAATTTAAAAAATTTATTTGATTTTATTCCATAAATATCAAATTATAAATCATATTTTGAAAATCTTGTCTTCATAGAACTTATAAAATTACACAAAAAACGATGCTTAGCTAACCTATTTTTCAAACATTTAGCTAACCTATTTTGCATTGGTTCATATAGTCGTGTTTCTCTTTAAGACTGAAAACATATTTGTATTGCATTAAGAATAATTTTTTCACATCTTTTATATAAATTAATTTTTTATTTTAATCAGATACAAAATAAATATTTATTTATAAATGAAGGTTGTAAAAACATGAAAGAGTCGGTCTCTGGAGAAACGCATTTCTCCGTTGCGTATGGAAAAATGGGGCAACGTTCGTCGCGCGACGAACTTAGACACACAACTGGATATCACTTTCATCAGTTTCTGGATATCCAGAACATTGAATATGGATATCCAGGAATTGATGAAAGTGATATCCAGAAACCAAATATTTTTTCTGGATATCCTTTTCAAAGCTTCTGAATATCCATATTCAATATTCTGAATATTCAGAAACTGATGAAAGTGAAACCAAATATTTTGTATTTTTTCTGGATATCCTTTCCAAAGTTTCTGGATATCCATATTCAATGTTCTGAATATCCAGAAACTGATGAAAGTGATATCCAGTTGTGGCTAAGTTAGTCGCGCGACGAACGTTGTCCCGTTTCTCCATACGCGACGACGGAGAAACTTTCTCCCCAGATTTTGTGAACATGAAAATTGTCAGTTGTATAGTAAGAGTGACAAAACTATTATAGAGAAGCACTCAAACACACATAGCAAATAATATAAAATTAAAAAAAAAACAATTAAAAAAATGAAAAAACAACCAGAAATAAGTATTATTGTGGTCGTCGAGGTATACTCTATGGTAAGAAAAAGAAAGTGAGTCAACATAAAAAACTATTCAACATAGGCACAATTTTTTGATTTAGACATATCTAAATGAATCAAAGTCAAATTAGTTATCAGTTGAATATATTATCTTTGATATATTATTTGAACTCTTATAATGTCGACATCGGTAAAATTTATTAATTTATTGATAAATTAAAAATTATTAATTTAAAGAGTTTTTAGCTTAGCCTATTTGACGAATTTCAGATTTTCGTATAAATTAATTTCATGTACGTGGATAATAAGTTGTATCTATATGTACCAGTTTGGTGATAAACGAAAGCTCCTAGTAGCCCTCATCGATGTTGATTCATTATTTTTTAGCTTGACATAATACGGAGTATAATGCATGGGCGGACACAAGGACACTCAAAGGGTGATCATGATGTTGACATGTAAAAAATAAAAAATAAAAAAAATATTACTAAGTGTACCCCCTACCCCCGACAAAAAAGGAAGAATCGATGCAGGTATTAATGTAAAAAATAATTATTTTTTTAAAGTTTTTGAGTAATGTAATTTGTGAACTCCTCCATTTTATTATTCGATCCGCCCCTGATATAATGTTAAGTGGTTGGTTGATGCTATCTCTCTCTGTCCCACTAAAATTGTTATATTGTTTTTATTGTATACCTTGAGCAATAAAAAATAATTAATTTAATTATTATATTTAAAATTTAAAATTTGTTATTGTATATTGCTATAAAAAGTAATTAATTCAATATTCACTAAAATAATGAAATTAATCTAAAATTGTTTTTTTTAAAAACCTTTGTATTAAGAATAAAAAAAGGAAGTGTTATTATCACTACAATATTGTTTTACCCACTACATTAATCAAAATTTTAGTGAATCAATCAATTACTTGACATAAATGCTCTAAAAATGAAATTTATACTTATAGTATATTAAAGTAGGCCAAAATGAATCTAGGCATGACACCTCAGCACAAAATTGGTAAATCTCCTCTCCGGGCATGCCATCTCAGCGGGTTACTTGGCAACCTTTGGCTTTTCATATTCGACTAAACAGGTATCATGAATAGTTTAATACATTTGGTATGTGAATTAATGTAATAAATTGTTACACTGAATGTATGTATATGAATTGTTTCAGTGATACATTGCAATGAAACTACGTACCCCATATGTACAGATAGTTATCTATTGAATAAGAATTACTGTAAATAACTTATCCTATTATCTAGGTGCCATTTACAAGAAAAAATGAATCGACAACTAGAATAGGTACAATAATTGATACACACATTAGGTATACCTTGATATAGCTATAAGTACATACATATATTCTTTGTGCATTCTAATCATAGAGTTTATAACACTTTATAGGAATAATATTTATGTACACTTTGTAGCAAACTGATTAATTTAAATAGCCACGCAATTAGAATGTAACTCAACTTCCCTTGACCTTCCGGATTACTAATTAAATGATGAATGTGACTCATTGCATTTCTTCTTCCTGCAAACTGCAGAATTAATAGCATCTATGGCCATTTCAAAATGTAACTACAATTACTCTCAACATATATATCAATACATTGTTTTAGCATAGGGAATTGAAGAAATCAAATTCATCATTTCAAATGGCTCCTCAATTAATTTACATAGAGCAGTTTCAAAGAGGGAGATGCGATAAGAAATTTGTCATTCGTGTCAGTCGCATGTAGAATTCTTATAACACAAGAAAGGATCGAGAGCTAATGAGCATTGATTTTGTGGCAATAGATGAAAAGGTTAGTTTAGAAACTATCACTACTTCATACTGACATTGGATGAAAAAAATACTTTTTTCTCTAACAAAGTTTGTTTCTCTTTTAAAATACAAGGATCATGCCATCCAGTGTACCATTCGAAGCAGATTCATACCTGACTTCCAAGGATTGTTTGTTGAAGGCTCATTTTATAGCATAAAAAACTTCTCAGTTAAAGTTCGAAAACCAGAGTTTCGAGTAATACAAAGGGAACATTATTTGCTCCTCGATGCATCGACATTTGTAGAGGAGATTGTCAGAAATCCTCCAAGAATTTCTAGGCATTTTTTCCAGATTGTTCCCTTCAACATGCTTCTGGAAACCAGTGATAACAAGAAAAATTTGTGTGGCAAGTACCTAATTCACCTTTATTTAATTGTACTTAATTCAGTCTATTGAATCTCACTCCTAAATTTCTCTCATTTATAGATATTATTGGATATGTGGTTGGTGCTTCTGATGTTGTTCAACGTATGAGTAATTTCAAACCAGTTTCAATGCAGTATATAGATCTTAAAGATGCTAGGTCCGTTTTCTCCCTAATCCTGTATCAGTTATTTGATGTGTAAATGTAATGGCTCGGTTGCCAGATATCTAAGCTACTTTAAATAAATGTAGTGGACTGAAATTCAGGATTACTCTATGGAGTGATGCTGTCATTAATAAGGCTGCAGCAATACCCGAAAGTAATCAGCGTGTTTAGATTATCACGTCAGCTATTGTTAAACTTGAATCAAGTGTTCGTATATCTCTCAGATTTCTTTAGTAAATCGTTAATAATATTACATGTGACGCCTGACAATATTTATGTATGCCACTTCTCTATTGGCAGGGAGTTTAGGGATATCGTCTAGCAGTGCTACACATTTATACAACGATGACTCAATCCTTGAAATTAAGGAATTTATTAGCATGTAAGTAGTTAAATATATGATGAGTTTATCACTGTTAAAAATTAATCTTCAATTTATGGATAAACATCTCCTAAAATCTATGAAATATGTAGGTGTAATGAATATGAAGAGGAATCTGAAATCGGAAAGATCACCATCACATCCAGCTGTGTATCTAAGGATGACTACCAAGAAAATAAGAAACTTATGCAAGAAATTAAGGATATGTTGTTTCGGAATGAGAAGTTGGTAAATATGGGTTACTCTTTTATTCTCTTCGACTGGAATGTTTCACCAATACTTCCAACGATTAACTCTTATTATCTACACTAACATTGTCCTTTATTTGTCAGAAATCTCCGTTGTATGTTTATGGTAGTATATCACACATTGAGGAAATGAATGGTTGGAAATATAATTCATGTCGCACTTGCAATAGAAAAGTTCATCTTAAAGATGGGAAACTACACTGTGAAGAGTGTAAGAAGGATGAATTGTATCCAACCATGAGGTATTTTTTTTCTTTAAGATACTTTTTTATTTTGTTTTAATGACAAATAAAGTATGTAATCCTTCTATATCATAATTTCATTAGACATTCACTCACACTGATTGTGAATAGGTATCGTTTGGAGGTTGAGTTACATGATGGCACAGATTCGTTAAAGTGTGTTTTATTTGACCGAGAGGTTGAGAAGTTAATTAAAATCAAGGCTCATGATTTGGCTCAGATGGTTGACGAGGTAATTACCCCCACCATGCACTTAATTATTTTTAAAGCTATAATTTTCAATCATTTGTAATAAGATTCAAATCTTTTAATTTGTTGAAGATAACTTTTTTTTTAATAGGAGGGCTATGCAGAGCCTTTGCCGAGACAAATAAGGAAAGTTATAGGCAAGTGCCATATTTTTCAGGTTCAGCATAACGAGACAAGTTTAGGTTGCACAAATGAAAATTTTACTGTTAAAGGGTGATATTTGAGGATGAAATTCTCGAGAATGCAGATGACAAGGTTAACATGTTTGGCTTAACATATTATACGGGGAAAATTTATGTGCAATAATTATTAACTTTCATGTTTACCTTGCTAAGTGCATATAGCTGAGAATAATCAGAGGCTTTCTTCTTCTTCAGCAGGCGTCAAGACCCCACATACCTATGATAAAAGGACCATCAATAAGAAAAGGTAATATTGGAAAAAATATTTACTTTTTTGGTTGTCCTAAACTTTGACTGATTAAATTTATGCTAAATGATCCAGTGGTAATAACCGTGCATCTGAGGAGGAATGTATTGAAGGAGCAGTTGAAGGTGAGGGGGAGCAGCGGAACGAAAGCAACAAGAGAGCAAAGAGAGTGTTGAACTTTTAAAACCCTGGGAGGTTTCCCTCTTTTTTAATTTTTTATTTTTTGGTGAATTTGGTATGTAATAAAGTCATTTTTTGGCTATGAATTTTAATGTAGATGCTGACTGGAATACTCATAGGAAAGTAGATGTTAATTTAAGGAGATTGTAAACTTTTTTAGCAGGAGCAGTTGAAGGTGAGGGGGAGCAGCGGAACGAAAGCAACAAGAAAGCAAAGAGATTGTTGAACTTTTAAAACTCTGGGAGGTTTCCCTATTTTTTAATTTTTTTTGGTGAATTTGGTATGTAATAAAGCCATTTTTTGGCTATGAATTTTAATGTAGATGTTGACTGGAATACTCATAGGAAAGTAGATGTTAATCTAATGTAGATGCTGACTGGAATGCGTCTAAGAATGTTGAGACTGCCTTCTTTGGTATTAAATGAAGATGGAATTAAAAATCTGACTCTGGCAGAATTATAAAAGACTTTGGTGAAGAATGGGAGATCGTTAGAAGACATAGATGGGATGCCTTTGCCGGATAAGAGTTTGTTGGAGCATTTAAAAAACAGACTTATTATGGAAGAGCAGAACTATGACATTGCGCGTCTTCAGTCAGAGCATGAGTTATTGAAAAGTTCTTTAAATTCGGAACAACTCAGTGTATATGAAAGAGTTGTCAGTGCAGTTGCCAATCAACAATCTAAACTCTTCTTCCTTTATGGATTTGGTGGTATGGGGAAAACATATCTATATACCACCATTATTAGTAAGTTAAGATCAGAATCCAAAATCGTCTTGGTAGTCGCTTCCTCAGGTTTTTTAACCTACCTTTTTCCTTCTCTTTATTTAAAAACTTTTTAATTTCAAATACATCTTCTATGAGCTTCTATTCTCACATATTATTTGAAACTAACATAATGCTAATTTATACATTGAACTCAAACAGGGATTGCATCATTATTACTCCCTGGAGGGCGGACTGCTCATAGTAGATTTCGAATTCCTTTGACATTGGATGAGAACTCGACATGTCCCATAAAGCAAAATACACAATTAGCATCACTGATTCAAAAGGCTGCTTTGATAATTTGGGATGAAGCTCCTATGGACTCAAAATATGCTTTCGAGGCAGTTGATAAAACACTTAAAGATATTTTACGAGGTACACCGACTTATAGCTCTGAAAAATCATTTGGTGGAAAAATAATTCTCATGGGTGGAGACTTCAAGCAAATACTTCTTGTTATTCCAGGAGGGTCTCGGGCTGATATTGTGCTTGCTTCTTTGAATAGTTCTTATCTATGGAATTATTGTGAGCTTTGTGTCCTCAGGCAGAATATGCGTTTACAAATTGATCAATCAAGTAGCAATGGAAATAGAATGACCTTGAGTGAGTTCTCAAAGTGGACTCTAGAAGTAGGAGAAGGCCGAGAGATTGCTAAGACCCGAGGTGATAATGATGAAGCTGAGTGGATTGAGATACCAGACGAATTACTTTTATCATACTCTGATAGTCCAATTGAGCACATTTTCAACTCCACTTACCCAGATTTTGAGATGTGAAAATTTGACATGGATTACTTGACTAATCGTGCCATTTTAACTCCTAGAAATGAAGTCGTGGAACAAATAAATGGCTTTATCATGGAAAAAGTGGAAGGAGATGTGAAAGATCACTATAGCTACGACACTATTGACAAGTCAATGAAAAACACAAATAATTATGACATGTTATATCCAGTGGAGTTTTTGAATAGTCTCAAATTCCCCGGTATACCAAATCATTGTTTGCATTTAAAGATTGGAGTTCCTATTATGCTACTTAGAAATGTCAACCTAGGCCAAGGAATGTACAATGGAACAAGGCTTATTGTTTCACAACTGGGTAAAGGGTGATTGAAGGGACAATTATTTCGGAATCACATATTGGTAACTGATGGATGTGTATTTACCCATCCAAATGATGCACTTTTAGGCTTTCTTTGTATTCGATTCCCGAGTTTTATATATATTTGATGTGGTTTGTGAGTATTTTATGAGTACAGGGTATAGAGCTGATTAAAGGTGCATTTTATGGCTAAAAAGTGCAAAAGGAATAAAGTGGAGCGGAGCAGAGAAGGAAAAAAAACTGAAATTACGAGCTCAAGGACTAAACTGGCATTTGGAAGCTTTTGGACTAAATTGGAATTATTGGAAAATCCAGGGACTAAACTGGAAATATGGAATTTTTGGACGAATTTGATTTATAAAAATTCATGGGATTAAATGAAAAATAAAATCCCAAAGAGCGAAACGCAAAAGAAGTCATTATATTGGCCAAAGTGCGAAGAGAAAATCGCGAGACGAAACGAATAAAAGTGGTACTAAATTGGGCCAAGGCAGTGGCCGGGAAATGCATGGAATGGCTGGCCACTACTGCATGGTTGGCCTAGAGAATTTGGGTCCATGGCCGGCCACTGGAAGGCATTTGGGGCCAAGGCAAACAAGGCTTGGGGCCAAGGAAATTTGGGAAGAAACAGGGCCAAGCTTTCTGTCTTCAAGAAGAGCGGACGCGCAAGCAACAGGGCGGCCGCGCTTGAGAGTGATCAATTACACACCAAAGTTCGGCCCATTAGAGCGGCCGCGCCCTCACCAATTGCGGCCGCGCTTCTTCCGACGTCCATATCAGCACCAGTTTTGCAGCGTAATACTCAAGGGCAATTATGTCTTTTCCATGCCTTGGTCTACAGTTCTTTGCCCTATTTTCTTTATAAATTCACAAGCAGCCACGTAAAAGAGAGATTAACACATATTATATCATAGATTTTATTAGAGTTTTATTTTTATTTTCTTTAACAATTCCATTGAAGAAGAAGAACAATTCAATCCAGGTTTTTATCTTTGTAAATTATGAGTAGCTAAATTTATTAGATTTGTAGATTGTTTTGATCTTTACCGAATTTCTATGCATTAATATTTTAATTCTTTCTATTTAATTCCTTCTAGTTCATCAATAGATTTTAATTTCTTGTTCTTAGATTCGAGACATATGTTAAGATACGAACTCGTCTTTGAATAATTGGGTATCGAATTCGCCATTAATTTGGGATTTTGATACATAGACCATTATTGATTGAATAACTTTAATTGAGGCCGTAATAGAAATTGATTAAAGTTAGGTTCTTTAATTCTTGTGTTCTTAATTTATTCTTGGCTTATTGTGAAACCGTAATAGAACCCATAATATTAAGAGAATATTTAGGATTGTAATCCGGCCATCTAACCGTGTCGATCCTAGCAAAAGTGAATGAACCCTAGAAGTTGAGTTAATATTTTATAAGTAAAATTCTGCATAGAATGATGGTAAAGTGAAATCCAATCTACGAATCTCTGCTCATAATCTGTTTTCTCGTTTAGTTAGTTTTAGTTATTTATTTTATGCTCTTAGTTTTAAATCAATCTATAAACTTTGGTTACAAAATTCACTGCTTTCACCCTATTTGTTTACCAACGAGTCTCTGTGGATTCGACCCCTGCATTTGCATACTGCTACACCGGTAGTGAGTACACTTGCTCGGTTTTCATTACAAGAGGGAGTTTTCCTCCATCATGTTTTTGGCGCCGTTGCCGGGGACTTGTTGCAAGTAAACAAGTAGGTTAGGTAGTGAATGCAAGGTCGTCGTTCTTTGAAGCCTACATTGGTGCCATTGGACGATAACATAAATAGACTTGAGGAAGCATTTGAGGGCGATCCCCTCTTTAATCCTCTTTTCTCAGATTCGGACACCGAATCAGAACCCTCCACCACCGAGGTAGAGGAAGAGAAAGCCGAGATGGCAGAACCACCGGCACAAACTATGAATGATTTCCTGAGACCTAGGGTAGACACATCTACCTCTTGCATAGTGCTGTCCGATGCAGCCAAAAATTTAGAGGTCAAAGGACAATACTTTGCCATGTTGCCAAGCTTTCACGGATTGCCTGGTGAGGATGCACTCACGTTCCTTAAAGAGTATATTATTGTTGTTGCTCAATTCTTGTTAAGACAGGGAGTGACTGAAGAGCAAATTAGACTAAAGTGTTTTCCTTACACTCTTAAGGGAGTGGCTAAAACATGGTTGCTGATGCTTGCACCGAGCAGCATTAGTACTTGGGTAGAATTGCAAGATGTGTTCCTTAAAAGATATTATCCACATCATCTGTTGGCTAGTTTTAGACAGAAATTGATGACATTTTCCCAAGATGTGGGGGAGCCCTTTCATGAGGCATGGGAAAGATTCAATACAATGTTAATACAATGTCCCCAACACAATTTTACACTACCCTCACTGAACCAAGCCTTTTATGATGGCTTGAATGACAATGGTCAATCAATGGTTGACAATGCTGCTGGAGGCTCGATAGGAGCCAAGACCCCGGAAGAAACTAAAGCTTTATTTGAGATGTTGAGTGCTAATTCTCAACAAAAGAGTTCGAGGGGTAGAACAAGGGGGGTACTTGAATTGAATGCTAGTGATAATATTTCAAAGCAGATTGCACTTTTAAATAATAAATTAGATAAATTGACTGCTTGTGGCACTTCTGTTGGTGCCAATGTTATTACTGATTATTGTACAAATTGTGGTTTATCATCTCATGTGACTAATATGTGTCCAAGTGCAGCAAATTTTTCTTATCATCCCGAATGTGCACATGCTTTCAATGGATATGCACCAAGGCCACCACCCCAAGGCAACCCATATGGTAACTACAATCCATGGGGTGGCTATCATAATCAGCAAGTGAAACCTCTTCATGTGCCACCACCTGGACAACATGATAAAGAGCCTTGGGAGCTGGCAGTCCAGCAGTTAAGGATGGAGATGCAGCAAAGTAATAGAAATACAGATGCTGCTTTTGAAAAGATGGGCACACAAGTAGAGCAACTTGTGAAGGTTGCCCAAGAGTTGATGAAAGAGAAGAACCCACCTGAGCAAGCAAAGTCAATCACAACAGTGTGGGATGAAAGTGAGGAAATTGAGGAGGTATTTCTTTCTTCCCTTGATAATTTTGAATGTGATAATATTGATAATGTTAGTGAGGAAGAGGATGAGATGGGGGAGATTCAATATGTATTTTCTGCATTAAATTTAGAAACCCCTCCCCCAATGTTAGAAAACCACACCCCGTAGAGGTGTGGAGTTTGAAAGAGATTAAACATGTTCAAAAAGACCCCGGGTGTTTCACTATCCCAATTTCTTTAGGGGGTCAAAATTTTAAAGGTTTGTTGGATCTTGGGGCAAGTGTCAATGTGATGCCCTTTCATGTTTTTAGAAGTTTGGGGGTTTGTGAGTTGAAACCACCCAAGAGAGACTTGCAATTGGCGGATCTCTCAATCAAAAGACCCTTAGGGGTTATTGAAGGGGTGTTGGTTAAAATTGATAAAATCATTATCCCTATTGACTTTTATGTGATGTGTATGGAGGGATCAAGTGAGGAACAACTGAAAACTCCCATTCTACTTGGGAGGCCATTTATGTTTGACACTAAGGCCACCATTGATGTGTGTCAAGGGGTGGTGTCATTGAGAGCTATGGGGGAGGAATGTAAGTTTTATATGCTTAAAAATTATAAGAAACCCTTTCCCGAAGATGGTTTTGTAGGAGCCATAACCGATTTACCAATTGTCAAATATGATGTGAATGGATGTGAGAAAAGTGGGGATAATGCGGACGTTTATCCCATGGCTAGTAACATTAAGGCCGACCAATACTCTAGGAGTAACGGGTCGTATCACACCCCACACGACTCCCATAAAGAGTCGATTCCATCACATCTACCACAAGGGCCTTCAAAACGTAAAGTTAGTGAGGAGAGTTATAGTGATTTATCTGATTCTATATTTGCTACTATTTTTGTGCATGATAACTCTCTTGATCTTGGTTGTGAGAATGGTGTTCTGCAGGTTGCAGAAAAGGTTGAGTTTGGGGGTGGAAACCCCAATAAAAAGAAAAGAAAGAGGGGTAAGCACAAGCGTAAAGTTTCAAAAATAAATGTGGCTTCACCCCTACGTGTTAACAATGGAGAGCTGATTTGGAAAGAGAAGGGCGTTTGTGCCCGTGAGGAAAAGAGATGGTCCAAAGGCCGCAAAGCAAAGGCCAAGTAAGCTTGGGACCATAGTCGGGCTAACGACTTTAACCAAATGCGCTGCTTGGGAGGCAACCCAATGAGGTATGTTTTATTTTTGTCTTAATTATTGTTTAGTAGTGTCTTGCCCTCCGTTAAGCCCAAGGCACGTTTTTGTTCTCTTTGCTCTGAGGACATAGCATGTTTTGAGTTTGGGGGTGGGCAACTCTCCGAGTTTGTGGGTTTATAGGGGAATGTATATAGTGTCACCCTCCAAAAAAATAGAAAAATTTTAAAATTTTGTTCTGTTCATAGTTGGGATGTTGGCCAAAGTCTGTGATGATTAGAGTGTGCTTTAATTTTAAAATCACATGTGCTATTATTAGTGTGGTGATTGTGATTGCATTGAAACATTTAAATTATGATTGCACCACCTCTCACTTCCGTATCATATTCTTGGTCATTGTCATCAACTTAGGTGCCTTTTATGGGATCACTTCGTGTATTCTCGGGGTCCCTAGAACATGTTTGCATGATTGTCAATAACACGTCAATAGGTTACTTGATATATATGGCTATTCTTTGAATCCCTTTTTGTAAGCCTTAAACTTTCTAGTCACTTATATAAAATTTTCCGCTAGAACCCCTTTTTGAGCTTGAAAAAAAATGGAATCTCTCACAAAGTGGGAGGTTATCTTAGACCGCCATTCGCCTTCATTTGTACCCGCATTGTCCCACCCTTTTAACCTATACACAAATTTAAATTTGTCTCACCTTTTCAAGAAAGTGAAACTAGGGAATGAATTGGGAATTGTGGGGGAAGTTTGGAAAATCAAGGGTTGAATGGAAAGTGGTCACGAAAATAAAGAAAAGGGTCATGTTATGTAATGAAAAGAGGGGCTTGATAAAAAAAAATATATATATATATATATATCTATTGAATGCACATTCTTCGTGATGTAATTGTGCAAAGCAAAAAAAAAAATAAATAAATAAAATAAAAAAAAATCGAGCCCTCTCTAATATCAAAAGTGGAATTATATTTCAAGGTGACCAAAGGAAGTAGTGGAATGTGCCCAGCCCCATGTCAATGTATGAAAAAGTTTTAGTTTGTGGGTTGGCACATTGGAAAGTAATAAGGGTGAGTGGAGGATGTACTGTTAAAAGAAGACTTTCTAGTTTCACTTTCTTGTTTTCGTATGTCCTTACCTTCATTTGTAACCATGAACCTAGCCCTGCGATCTTTCGCACCTTAACTTTTAAGCCATATTATTCTTTCAATATCGAGTAACCGGGTTGACAATTGTGTAAATATGCGTATGAGTGTCCTTTTTGGTTTGTACTGTCTATGACATATTGGTTTAGAGCATCACTTAGTGAATCCATAAACAATCTTAGGTTGTTGGCAGTGACCTCCCATAATTCATTCATCATTCATGCCGCGGTGGAAAATTGTGAGTTTTATGCTTCAATGTGATTGTAATCCCATTACTGTGGTGGCACTTGTTGATTATGTGTGTTGATAAGAATCTGAGACTTGTATGGCCAATGAATCATCTGTGATAGAACATCCCAAAAATAATTATTTTGCTTTAATTAGTAGTATTTAGAGTAGTTTTATTTTACTTCTTTTAGTTTTGTTTTACTCGGGACGAGCAAAAGGTTAGTTTGTGGGTGTTTGATGGATGTGTATTTACCCATCCAAATGATGCACTTTTAGGCTTTCTTTGTGTTCGATTCCCGAGTTTTATGTATATTTGATGTGGTTTGTGAGTATTTTATGAGTACAGGGTATAGAGATGATTAAAGGTGCATTTTATGGCTAAAAAGTGCAAAAGGAATAAAGTGGAGCGGAGCAGAGAAGGAAAAAAAACTGAAATTACGAGCTCAAGGACTAAACTGGCATTTGGAAGCTTTTGGACTAAATTGGAATTATTGGAAAATCCAGGGACTAAACTGGAAATATGGAATTTTTGGACGAATTTGATTTATAAAAATTCATGGGATTAAATGAAAAATAAAATCCCAAAGAGCGAAACGCAAAAGAAGTCATTATATTGGCCAAAGTGCTAAGAGAAAATCGCGAGACGAAACGAATAAAAGTGGTACTAAATTGGGCCAAGGCAGTGGCCGGGAAATGCATGGAATGGCTGGCCACTACTGCATGATTGGCCTAGAGAATTTGGGTCCATGGCCGGCCACTGGAAGGCATTTGGGGCCAAGGCAAACAAGGCTTGGGGCCAAGGAAATTTGGGAAGAAACATGGCCAAGCTTTCTGTCTTCAAGAAGAGCGGACGCGCAAGCAACAGGGCGGCCGCGCTTGAGAGTGATCAATTACACACCAAAGTTCGGCCCATTAGAGCGGCCGCGCCCTCACCAATTGCGGCCGCGCTTCTTCCGACGTCCATATCAGCACCAGTTTTGCAGCGTAATACTCAAGGGCAATTATGTCTTTTCCATGCCTTGGTCTACAGTTCTTTGCCCTATTTTCTTTATAAATTCACAAGCAGCCACGTAAAAGAGAGATTAACACATATTATATCATAGATTTTATTAGAGTTTTATTTTTATTTTCTTTAACAATTCCATTGAAGAAGAAGAACAATTCAATCCAGGTTTTTATCTTTGTAAATTATGAGTAGCTAAATTTATTAGATTTGTAGATTGTTTTGATCTTTACCGGATTTCTATGCATTAATATTTTAATTCTTTCTATTTAATTCCTTCTAGTTCATCAATAGATTTTAATTTCTTGTTCTTAGATTCGAGACGTATGTTAAGATACGAACTCGTCTTTGAATAATTGGGTATCGAATTCGCCATTAATTTGGGATTTTGATACATAGACCATTATTGATTGAATAACTTTAATTGAGGCCGTAATAGAAATCGATTAAAGTTAGGTTCTTTAATTCTTGTGTTCTTAATTTATTCTTGGCTTATTGTGAAACCGTAATAGAACCCATAATATTAAGAGAATATTTAGGATTGTAATCCGGCCATCTAACCGTGTCGATCCTAGCAAAAGTGAATGAACCCTAGAAGTTGAGTTAATGTTTTATAAGTAAAATTCTGCATAGAATGATGGTAAAGTGAAATCCAATCTACGAATCTCTGCTCATAATCTGTTTTCTCATTTAGTTAGTTTTAGTTATTTATTTTATGCTCTTAGTTTTAAATCAATCTATAAACTTTGGTTACAAAATTCACTGCTTTCACCCTATTTGTTTACCAACGAGTCTCTGTGGATTCGACCCCTGCATTTGCATACTGCTACACCGGTAGTGAGTACACTTGCTCGATTTTCATTACAAGAGGGAGTTTTCCTCCATCAGTAACAAAGTGATGATCCCACGAATCGTCTTGACAACAGGAGAAGGAAAGCTACCATTTGTTTTAAAGAGAAGACAATTCTCTGTTAGGGTATGTTACGCAATGACCATAAACAAAAGCCAAGGACATACTTTAGAAAATGTTGGTTTGTATTTGCCACAGCCAGTGTTTAGCCATGGGCAATTGTATGTTGCGATTTCTAGAGTTAAAACACCGGGTGGTTTAAAGATTCTAATTGTGAAAAACGACGGTGAATACAGAGGTTGGACAAAAAATGTTGTGTACCGTGAAATTTTTCAACAAATTGTATTAGTTTAATGAAATAAATTTACACAATAGTATATTATAGAAAAAAAGTATACATGTAAATACACTTTTATGTGATAATATAATATACTCCATGTTTAATTATTAGTTAACCAATAAAGATTCATAAACTTAAGTTATTGTACTTTGGAATGACTGGACCTGCAAAAAACATGGGTTCAGAGACCACCACAGTAGCTGCAACCAACACTGGATCTTCAACCACCCTATTAACTTCTAGAATAATAATAATAATAATTAATAATTAATAGTATAGTTCATGTATATAAAATTACTATTATTTTACTATTATATATATACATTTTTATTATGTAATATTCGAAAGAATACCCGTTTTATATATAAATTATAAATATTATCAACCCTTCAATTAAAAAAAAATACTTTCTCTGTTCCGAAAAGATTATTTCAATTGCTATCAATAAAAGTTTGTTATATTACTAGGAAAACTAAGGAAGTATAAATAATTAATTTTAGTAGTATTTTTAAATTTTATTTCATTGATATCAAATAAATCATGGATATCAAATAAATCATGCTCTAAAATACTCTCATTTCCTCCTTCCCTTAGTTTCATCATGCGAAAATCATCATAATAATTCATCAAGAGAGACATAAAACTAAATAAGAACAGTAAAAATAGAAACTTAATATATATTTCATTTTATACTGATGGACCTAGCAACAAGGAAAAAAAACACTTACTAACCCAAAATATAAGGGTCATTAGCACTACTAAACCAGCCAAAAAGACAAACACCTAGACTGTTAGTTAAGAACAATCAACCAAAATACAACTGAAACATAAGGTCTCCATCATTATTTACAAACCATTACACAAATTGTGATTTTGAAACACAGGAGCTGGAACCACCACAGAATTTGGAACAATCACCGGATCTGCAACCACTCGACTGACCTCAAAGAAACTCACATTATGATCCATCATTCCTTGAATCGAAATTTTGTCACTCTTAAAGAAAAACCATAAAATCATCTCCTTCCCCTCTCCCCTCAGTTCCATCATGCGAAAGTCATCGTAATAAGTCATCAGCAACTCATGGACATTGGAACCTCCAAACCCTTCACTTAATATGGTAACATCAGGACCCAAAAAACTCATATAAGTGTTGAACTTGGTTCTCATCTCTTCTTCACTATCAAAGTCATCAGCCAAAATCATGATAGATAATGGCCTATTTCCACCCTCTATATCAAGAGGACGGTCCCCAAAATGATCAGGTACAGAGTAGATTTCAAGCCTCTCAAACATCTGATAATGAGCTCTATGCATAACAAACTTAACTTGATCTGACCTCTTCCACTACGACAAGCTTAGCAACATCGCTATATATTTCAGGAGTGAGAAAGATGATAGTGTTTCCACTTAGAAGGTGAATTTGGGGATTTGGAGCTAAATTAAACTGAGGCACATGAAGAAAAGCCATTGTAATAGGAAAGCAAGTATGGTCAAACAATATACCAAAGTCTGTATATATAGGAAAGATTCAAGCGCCTAATAAATATAACCCTAGCCTAACCGACGCCAATATTCGAAGAGGCGTGGCCATTGATTGTCAAAATTCTGGACACTCTGCATTCTTACAAATAACCCTATAAATAGACACATCTACACCGAATTCAATATATTCAGAGCAAATCAATTCAAATACATAAGGCAAAAACATTAATTGAAGAAGTAATTTCTAAAAATGTACTAACCTCGCCGTCGTGTCGTCCAGGAGAACGGCCGCCAGTTAAATCGACATGATTGATGTCTACCATTGAAAGCAGGAGAAGGAGAGCAATCGATTGCTGCAATAAAACCCTAAAAACCTAACCTACGCATCTCCCATTAACATCGCAGAAACTAAGTGCAATAGATAACCCCAAACACAAACAGATGATAATGGGATGCGACGGCAGGTTATTGTAAAAATAGAAAACGTTTGAGTCAATTACTCGCTTCTTCAAACTTTGCTCTCAAATTTCCATAAAAGTCCTTTAAAAATATGCAAATCCTTTTAAAGACCTAAAATGTTTTATAACCCGTGCGTATCACGGGCAATTTACTAGTTACTATTAAACACTACAACATTTACTTATTCAATACAACCATTAATATTTATTATTTGTTGTATTTTTTTGTCCCGGTTAAAAGGGAAAGAAGAAGAAACGAGTACACAAAGGGGTGAAGTAGTTATAGATTTTATTTTTTATTTTGAAACCAAGTAATTATAGGGTGTGCTCCCAAGTTTAAAGGAGGATAACAGAAAGGGAAGGGAAGGGAAGGGAAGGGAAGGGAAGGGAAGAAATTTAATTTTTTTTCGAGGTGCTCCCGAGTGAGGAAGAAAAGAGAAAAAAATAATAATAATATAGAATTATATTTGTACCCTTAATGAAAGAAAAAAAGAGTTTATATTTGAGGGGTAAAATAGATTTATAAAAAAGTATCTTTTATAACATTTCATTCAATTTTCTCCCACTTTTGGGAGGATTCTGTAGGAGGGAATTATTTTATCGGGAGCGAGATTAAGAAGGAAATTATTTTATATTTCCTTCATTTTTCTTCCTTTTTCCCCGTTTTTAAAACTCGGGAGCACACCCATAGAGTTGTGCCATTAAATAAAGGGCAAAATATGTTTCCCCCTGAAAGTATACACGCAATCCCACTTTACACCATGGAGCTGATTTTGTTTCAAAGTGACCTATTAGTTAACCCGCAATCCCACTTTACACCATAGCAGCTAACGAAATTAAAAATATAACGGAAAATGGTCATGTGCACATCACATATCACATGAGAGATAATTTGATAATTTTTTAAAGAGAGAAGGACATATATGGATAGTATTTATTTTTTCTGAAGAGAATGGAGAGACAAACATGGGGATAGGGAGTAAATGTGGGGAGGGATGATCACGGGAAAAGGAAGAGGAGAATTTGGGGTGGGGATCATTGACAGAATAAGGGAGAGTGGTGAATGATAAATTTGGACTTTTTTGAACATTTACTTACTTTAGAGGACGAAGGAAATATTAAGTAAATTATCTAAACCCTAAACCAAAGTACATCTCGGACTCTGATTCTACACCTCTCTATCGCATGCCTCATAAAGGAATTTATGTCGTAAAAAAAGGTCAAACAGTCATCGGTAGCCGAAATTTGGCTGAAACTCGCCGGAATCCCACCGAAATCCGACCAACGGTTGCTGAAATCCGGTCAACGGTCGTCGGTCGCCAACGCCACTTGTCATCATCAATGTTGTATTATATGAGTATACAGTATTATACATTATCTTGTATGCAGTATTATTACAGAATAATATAACATTATAATACAATATGAAAAGGAATTTATGAGACATTCTGATTTATTTTACATATTATGAGGAATATGAAATTCTCAGTCCGCCATTTCCAATTAACTTTCTCCTACAATAATATGTTAGAACATGAATTATAAGACATGTATTATTAGTGAAAGTACTTAATAAAATAGTAATCAATATTATAATGTTTGGTATAAAGTATAGGGTATAACATAATGTGTAGAATTCCATAGAATAAGACTACGATTAAATGATGGGCATAATGGTAATTCCTTATTCATCAATAGGTGTAGTCCCTGAGTAAGGTGCCTCTTGGATTCCTTTATAAAGGCCTTTCCATCAGCCTATGAATCCAATTAAGATTGATTGATTTCATATTCTCATTCATAAAGTATATCAAATACAAGAGAACTAAAGACACTCATTACTTAGAAGATCTACACCATCTTCATCCATTTCTTAAGTCATTGTTTGAAGAACAACACAATGGAATCATCAGGTACATGCTTCCGCTCCTCTTTCTTCTCTCTTCTTAATCTAGATATGAGACGGTTTTTGGTTTATGGATCATTATGTTTCAACAATTAGTATCAGAGCATGCTCATATTCTAGATCAAGTTTGAGTATTATGAAAAGCCTTCATGTTTTATTATGTTTTTAAATTCTTGAAAAGATTCCATGTTTATCATGAGTTCTTGAATGTGTTATGATACTCTAATTCGGTTTATAGAGTATTGTGTTAAATTCTAATTATAAATTTTGGTTTTACTCAAAAGGCTTTCAATTCTTATTGTAAGATTATCCCATTTTGAACATAGCCACCTGTGATGATGTGTCGCCATTTTCGCGGGAAGAAATTCGATTTTTTTCGCGTTTCTTTGAAAAAAACCAAATAAAACCCGGGAAAAAAGAACGGAGTCGCCACGCCATTTTTGTTTTAAGGGCCAAAACTTTGAAAAAAGCCCGAGATCAGAAATTTGGGTTCGGAGGTCATGTTACACGCCGGGAAGGACGTTAGTGTGCACCCGGAATGCCTCGTAAAACGAGTCTTCCAAGCTGAAAATCATTTGTGTGTGTGTGTGTGTGTGTTTTGGCCAAAATAATTTGAAACTCAGAAAAGTAAAAATTGGGATATCTTTTTAAGACTTTAAACTGATCCCATGATTTTTTGGAAGATTTTTGGATTGAGATTTGGTACTCAAAAGACCTTTTGAAGTTGAGAGCCACTTCTGCCAGAATGAAAAAGGCAGTGGACCTTTGATTTTGAAATGGATTCAAGGGTCTTAAAACTTCATAATCTGGATAAACTCAGAGAAAGAAAGTTGTTCCAGACACCTTGAATAAGATTTTTACAAATGAATTTTCCATTTTGGAGAAGATTTGAGGGGTCAAAACCTTCTGGAAACCTCAGATATGAGATCTGGATTCCCAGAAGCTGATGAACTAGCCTCTGAAAGAAAATTTGAAAAGAGGAGTTTTACTCACCCAAAAAATAAAATAAAAATATGTCTGGAAAGCTATGGATGTTGGCTACAAAAAGAGTTTTGTAGTCAACAACAAATTCCAAGTTTATCTATGTCCAAAAAATTAGACCATGGACTGAGGTCTGAGGAAATTGCTACTGGACAGCAACTTCTCAAGAAAGAAAATATGATTTTAAAGGGGGTTTTGCATCCATGCTTGTCCCCATTTCCCTAGGTTTTGGTTAGTGATCACTTGACATTTTAGTGGTGAATCAACTATACCAAACCATCCTTGGGGTACATTAGGACTAAGCACTTCATTTGCTTGGGAAGGGGATTTTTATCCTTTGAAAATGAGATTTGATGTTTGAAAATGGTTTTTAGGGTTTTGAAAATGAGTTTTCTTTGCAAGCATGCAAGAACACTTTGAAAACAAGTTTGATCTTTGTAGAAGATCATCCATGGAGATGGTCTTCCATGGTGATCTTCTTAGATCTAAAGCAAAAAGATGAAAGAACTACATTTTGTAGTTTGCAAATGCATGCATGGTTGGAGTTTAGGGTAAGGAGAAGGAGGGTTTACCAATCTTTCTTGTGTTCTTGAGTTTTTGGCTTGAGTGTATGAGTGTTTAAGGCTTGAATATGAGAGTGAGTGGATGAGTGTGAGTTGGGAAATATTGGAGAGAAAATGGTGACAATTCTTGAAGAATTCTCACTGTTTTCTCTCTATATTTCGCCAGAGGTTCGGTGCAATTGGTGTTGTGGATCCTTATTTTTGTGACTGGAGGGCTCAATTTATAGTCCTCCTGAAAATGCAAACATGTCCGCGCGGATGGATCCAGTCGCGTGCACTGTTCATTAATTGCTGCTTCAGGCTTTGGACAAGAGGAATATTTCTTTTGAAAATTCAAATTAACAGCCAGTTTATGTTTCCAACCATTTCTATTTTTGGTTTTCTTCCTTTGTTTTGCTTTTTAAGATTCTTTTTGAGGTTTAACCTTAAATAACAATGCCCATTTTACCCTCACTTTGTTAGAAATGTTAGGAATGTTAGGAAATGTTAGGAATGTTAAAACTTTCGTTAATTTTCTAACGAAAATTCTAACAAGCTCAAATTGGAGCACTTACAGTAGCCCCTCGGCGACGGCGCTTTCGAAGGAAGCGGGGTCGTCGATAAGAGTAAGGCTCCATATTTGGCGGGATGATCGAGTGATCGGGTGGCTGAACCTAGCGATAGGCTACCTACGTATCCCGAATGGGAATCAAGCCGGCCGTAGTTCGGGTCTTTGACCCTGGAGATGATGGCGTTTTAGGTGCCTCGAACCTGATGAGCGAGTTCTCGATCGGTTCTTTGGAAAGAAACTTCTGTGGGGATAAGAGATGACCATTTTCGGTCTGATGGCTATCCGCTCTGCTGGAGATAGGAATGACCATTTTCGGTCTGATGGCTATCCGCTCTGCTGGGGATAGGAATGACCATTTTCGGTCTGATGGCTATCCGCTCTGCTGGGGATGATTGTGATTTATCGTTTTCCTAGTGATAGCGTCTTAGGTGCCTCAAACCTTGGAGATGGCGTTTTAGGTGCCTCGAACCTTGGAGATGGCGCTTTAGGTGCCTCGGACCTTGGAGATGGCGCTTTAGGTGCCTCGAACCTTGATGATGATGGCTTTTTAGGTGCCTTGAACCTTGGAGATGGCGTTTTAGGTGCCTCGAACCTTGATGATGATGGCTTTTTAGGTGCCTCGGACCTTAATTTGAAATGGCCTTTCGGTGGACTTCGTCTGCTGCCGAAGGAGAGGGTGACCGTTTTGGTCGAGGGGCTGGACCTAATGATAGGCTACCTACGTATCCCTAGTGGGAATCAAGCCCTTTCGTAGTTCGAGCTCTACTCGAGATTTCGTTGGCTTTTGGGATTCCGTTAACCTTCCTGGGGATTTTGTTAGCCTTTGCTGGGGAAAATCAGACGTATTTATCGGGGAAATCGGCCTTACGTTTTACTGCCGTTTGATGATTTTGATGAAAGATACGGGATCTCGTTATCTTTCTCGGAGAAATCGGACTTACGTTTTTCTGCCGGGAAATGATTTTTGATGAAAGATACGGAATCTCGTTATCTTTCTCGGGAAGATCGGTCTTACGTTTGACTGCCGGAGGATTTTGATGAAAGATACGGGATCTCGTTATCTTTCTCAGGGAGATCGGTCTTACGTTTGACTGCCGGAGATTGATTTTTGATGAAAGATACGGGATCTCGTTATCTTTCTCAGGGAGATCGGTCTTACGTTTGACTGCCGGAGGATTTTGATGAAAGATAAGGGATCTCGTTATCTTTCTCAGGGAGATCGGTCTTACGTTTGACTGCCGGGAATGATTTCCTTGACAAGGGGCTGACTTTGGTTAACTTTGGTTAACTCTGTCAAGTTGGGGACTGAATTGCAGAGTCCTGGAATTTTAAGGGGCAAAAGGGTCATTTTGACCCTTACAATCCTGTCCGCGCGGAGAGGACTTGAAAGTCAGGGGTATTAATGAGGGCCAACGCCCTTCTCCTTCCCCATTCAGTTTTTACGTAATTTCGTAATTACGAGAGAGAGAAGGAGAGAGCCGAGGATTTCACCATTTTTGGCCAAAAAGCTTCGAAAATCTTTCGTTTTCTTTGATTTTTCGAGCAATGGAACACGGGGAAGGCGCTTTTCAAGGCCAAGGACGTGGCCCGATAGCGGAGAGACGATTGGAGCTCGTCCGGATGAGGAGGCACTATACTCTTTCGCAATCGATTGCGGAGGAGCCCTACCCCGATGCTTGGCAACATTGGGCTTCGGATTCGAATCTCCAAACGGTATACTTTGAAACCCTTTGATCCCTTTGTCGATTTTTGCTTGAAATTGATTTTTAGGTGATTTTTCTTTTTCTTTTTTTTTCGAAAATTATGCAATGTTCATTGTCTTGGATTTGATTTTGATGCTATGCATGTTGCAATGAATTTGTTGGTGTCCCGAATATGCATTTTGCTTGGGAAAAGAATTGGCATTTTTGCCACACATTTTTTTTTGTATCCGAAAATTGCATGTGAAAATTCGAAAATTGTGATGATGATTTTTTTTTTTTGAAATTGAATATTGATATTGATGAATGATGCAATGCATGCATTTTGTTTGGAAAGAATGGGCATTTTGCCAATATGAGATGTATGTATGTTTAGGATTTTTTTTTTTTTTGAAAAGTGGGACGGATTTTTCCTCCCGTTGCATGTAAGATGGATGATATGCATGTATGCATTTTTTTTTTTTGAAAATGGGACGGAGTTTTATTTCCGTCGACTTCTTGTAGGATATGCATGTATGCATTGAAAATTGTTGAATGGGATTTGCTGAAAACTGTCTTTTCTGTGAGAAAAATGGGGCTATGTCTATTGCATGCCGTTATGCTGCCGAATTTTTTTTTTTTTTTTAATGCATGTGTATGCTTTTTTTTTGTGCAAATGCAAATGCAATTTTTTTTGACATTTTCTCTCTTTCTTTTTTTCTTCTTTTTTTTTTTTGCAGGGCGAAAACCGTTTTGTGACGGAGCAAATTGAACAAAATGAAGACTCGAGGATCAGTGGAGTCCGTGGTTGACTTGTGGGACCGGCTTCCGAATGCGGGCCGAGGAGCTTTGCCGAGTCCGAGATGATTGTTGTTGAGACCGGGCTTTGGGAGTTTGTTGAGTGCTTGAGGGGACTCGGTCAAGTTCCCTAAGAGCAAGGGCTCCGATGTTCGCTTTAGCGCAAGACTGTGGGATGCGACCCACACGTTTCACTTCTTCCGGGGCGAGGCTACGGTTACGCCTTCCGACTATGCTGCGATCACAGGCTTGTCCTTTAATGGACGCAGCATTGAGTGGCGGGACGGCTATAGCGATGCCGATCCGTTGTGCTCTTTCGGGATTTTCCCTATTCCCAAAAAGGGGATGGGGATGGAGTATGCGGTGGTCTACGGGAAGATTGTGGAGACCATTGTGAGTTACGAGGCCGAGGAGGAGAGGATAGGCGCCGATCGCATTGCCGTGGCCTTCTTGTGGTTTGCTTTTTCGAGCACCCTCTTTGGGCATGCCGAGGGGACGGCAGCCTTTGCCTTGCCGAGGTCCTTGGAGGACATGGAGATGGCCGGAGATGTCTCGTGGGGAGAGGCCGGGCCGGGCAGAGCTTTACTTTGCTCTCGATAGGTCTGGCAATAGGAAGGCTGTGAGCTCCTCAGATCGCTTTGAGTTTGCCCCCGGAGGTATAAGCTCTCTTTTTGCTTTCCCTTTCTTTTGAGCACACACTTTTCTTTTCAGACCGGATTGATTGGATTTTTACCTTTCGCAGTATGGGCGTTGGAGTTTTTCCACGTCACGATGTGGCGGCAAATGG
Source organism: Adenophora triphylla var. japonica (assembly GCA_022495995.1). Classification (NCBI taxonomy): domain Eukaryota; kingdom Viridiplantae; phylum Streptophyta; class Magnoliopsida; order Asterales; family Campanulaceae; genus Adenophora; species Adenophora triphylla. Next base: position 118,913 of record JAFEMH010005412.1, read on the forward strand.
CGGAGTACGTCTGGGCGTATCCGGCCATGCATTCTTGGTCCAAGCATGCCCGGGAGAAGATAAGCTCCAGTGGGGCGTACGACTCTCGTGTACGCGGATTGCCTTCCTTCGACGGAGGCCGAGACGGACGAGAGGATGATATTTTATCCTTGGGATCGCTTCGAGGTGGCGCAGCTGAAGGGCGCCGAGATTTGACCGTGCAATGGAGGATTCTCGAGAGGTCCGACTGCGATGGCTATTATCTCGGGAGAGAGGGTGACGCGCCAGATGGCGTGAATTCGCCTTTGAGGACACCGGTGGAGCCTCCCGCCGATATGATGCACCCGAGTGACGGATTCTGTGACTGGATGATTACGGGGCCGGCCAAGCCACTTCTCGGCATTTGTGGCGACCGAGCCGCACCCGTATTTGTTTTGAGGAGGCCGAGGATGCCTCGTGTTCCTGGATAGAGAGGGGCTTGGGATCCCGCGGTACCCTCGGACGGATTTTTCATATATCCAGGATGGGGTCCGATTGAGGGTGCAGATCCCTCAGCCTGAGCGGCTTCCACGAGCTTTCCGGCCTCGTCCGGGTATGAAGGTATGGCTTCACCTTTTCCCCTTCTTTTTTTTTTTTTTGCTTTTGTCTTTTCTTTTCTTTCCTGTCATCATTTTTTTTCGCTTCAACTGTTTCTGACGCTTTTGCTTTTGTGCGCTGAGGTAGTCGTCGAGAAGCCGACGAAGCAAGTGATCGGAGCTAAGAGATTCATCGGGAGGATGGTCGCTGCGGGCTCCTCGCTAGAGCGAGGCGACCACGGCGGAGCCCTGTCGGGCGGGAGGCTTCCCTATTCGTTCGTAGACCTCTTCCGAGACTCCTCTGTCTCCACTCATTGATCCCCGCGCGGTGCCGCCTTCGGATCACGTTATTCTCGGGATCCACACGGGCGTGGACACGTCCGGGCAAGCATGGTGGGTCATCTTCGTACGTCCAGGAGTCCGACGCCTTCACCTTCGGATATGATTTTTTCGTAGATCTCGGCTTGCCCTATCAGAGCGTGCCGGTTGGTCCTGACGAGGCTCTTTCTGGAGACGAGGACGATTCTGAGCCCGAGATTTTCAGGGCTCCTGAGGAGGCGGGCCCGAGTCGCAAGAGGGACCGGGGGAAGACATCGGGCGCCAGAGACTCCGATTGATTTTTTTTGAGATTTGAGATTGAGATTGGAGACTGGGATTAGGACTTGTACAGCTTATGCACACATTTTTTTTTGCTCTTTTCTCTTTTCTTCTTTTTTTTTTTTTGGGATGTAATAATTTAGGATTTTATTGATGCCTACTTTTTTTTTATTTGATTTTTTTTTGTACACTCCCTTTTTGGAATGTAATAATTTAGGATTTTATTTTTTTTATGAATGCAATGCAGTATGAATGCAATGTTGCATGAGCCCCTTTTTTTTTTGGCAAGGGTGTTAGTGTTTGGTATATGGACTGGTTTGGGGAGGTTTTTGCACAGGTTCCGAGCAACCGGGACGGAATATTCCTCTTTTGGTGTAGCAGCTTGGTCGTTGCGATTTTTCTGATAAATGACAATCATGTCCGCGCGGAGGAGTCCTGCATCTGACATTGTCCTTTAATTTTGCTTCAGATCTGGTCTCACTTTATTTTAAATTCAAATATCCTCTTCAACCTCCAGTCCAAACAGCCATTTTCGGGGAGAAAGAGAGAAAAACCATGAAAAACCTTAGAAAAGCTCTATCAAAATTGTCCCAAGAATCCCAAATGTCATTCTTCAACAAGTTCAAGGATTGGTCCCGGGAGATTATGCATGAGAGGAGGTCCTTCTTTGAAGAAAGGTACAAGGTGAAGTGCTTATGGTCTCTCAAGGAATTGATTCCGGATTATGAGCTTTTGAGGGCTTCTTCCTCATTTTGGGACACTAGAAGGCATGTCTTTTGCCTTTCTTTCAACGAGATTGTTCCGACTGTCGAAGAATTTCGGGCCTTGCTTGGAGGTCCGGAGGTGGAAGAGATAGCGGTTCCTTTGCCCGGAGGGGCTTCTTTTGTTGACAGATTGTGCGTCCTCCTTCATCTTTCCCCGGAGGAAGCGCAAGGTATGATCCGTGGTCCCGATCATTTCGATATTTCCGGTCTTCCCGACAGATTTAGGGGCCTAGGCTTGGATGATGCCTATTGGGATGCTTTTGCACTTTGTATGTTTAGCACCCTGTTCATGGTCTATTCCTTTGGGATTTGCCATCGGTCTTTGCTGGATGTTGTCGTTCACTGTCGCCCAGGCGTAGATGTCGTTCCTTTGATTAAGGGAGACTTTTCATGCTCTTGATAGGCGCTACCGAAGACGGTATATGCGCGGGGCGGCCCGTTCCTCTTGACCACAGTGGCCGATGGAGCGTTTGGGGATTCTTTTTTTCGGGAAACTCCCGACATGATCAAGCCTTGGACATTTGCCGGGAGGGGGTTCTTTGTGGATTTTGATGATCGGGGCTCATGGGAGCGTTGGATGGCTGGTCTCCGGACGAGAAGATATCGATGGTCGGTGCCTTGTTGGCGGGTGGAGACTCGCAGAGTGCTTCGAGGATGGGTCTCATGTGGTCATGCTTCCGGGCTTTCTCGGTCCGGCTTCTATATTCCGGCTTTAGTTACGAGATAGTTTGGCACAGAGCAGTTCCTTTGGGGGACTTTGATGATATAGCCACCGGGGTGGTGGCTCCTGCTTCTATGGATGATCCCTCGGTGTTTCCATTTCTTTCCCGAGCATGGAGGTATGATGCCTTTCCTCCTCGGGTTATTCTCGAGCGTCAGAGACCGGTGTTCTTGACCACTTGGTACCTGGATTGGTATGAGAGGCATGCGGGAGAGACTCGGGTGGCTATTTTGAGACGGCGTGAGGCCATTGTGGGTGCGGAGGACTCGACTCAAGCTTCGAGAGGAGGAGGGCCGAGGCGAGGGCCAACCCTCGTGATAGGAGCGGAGACGGCGTGACCGACTATGAGGCTTACGTCAAGAGACAGGAGAGGAGGGCTCCTATGCTACCGGCTAGGCTACGAGGAGATGAGAGATGACGCTAGGGCTACTAAGGCCCCGACAGAGGCCGGGTTTGATAGATCCCGTCCCTATACCGCAGCTTGGTAGGAGAAACGGCGACATTTTTCCTGTTCGTAAAAGAAGACTCGAAGGGGGAAGAAGAGGGAGAGGCCGATGCAGTGGCTTGGAGTGACTCGAGGTTTCCGAGTATCCCTTTCTTGTCATGGTAGACACATTAATTTGATTATGTATCTTAGTTTTCTTTTAGCGAGGTTGCCGGTTGTAGGAATGAATCGGGCTTAGACTCATCAAAGAGCTTTTAACTTGTAATGAATATTTGAATTGCTTTAGAGTTTTTCGAGACGCTTTCATGGTCGATCAATTGTATTGATGTCAAAGTATGACTTTTATTTGTGTTTTAGACCGAACCGTTTCATTTTGCCTACGTTCCCCTCATTTTGAGGAGCTCGGGTCTTCGTAGTTCAACCCGATTTTTTTGTTTTTTTGTTTTGTTTTTTTTTGTTTTTTTTTGTTTTTTTTTGTTTTCTTTTTTTTTGTTGTTTTCTTTTTTTTGTTGTTTTCTTTTTTTTGTTTTTTTTTGTTTTTTTTTTTGTGCAACCCTGTTTTTTACCTAGGCCGCCCTTTTCGGGTTTCTAACCTAGTTGGGTATTACTCTTTTAGCACTCTTTTTTTTGTTCTTCTTTTTTTTTTTTACGCGTAGTATCTGCGCAGCTTGTCACCATTCACTTTGGGTGTACGAAGGGATTCCCATCGAGGTCCGCCAAGTTGCATGGCTCCTCAGGAGAAGATCTTACGGACGACATATGGCCCGACCCATACAGCTCCCATTTGCCGAGGGGGTTGATACGGACTGGGGGCTTTTCTTTTAAAACGAGATCCCCTTCTCGGATTTCCCGATGCTTTACTTTCTTGTCAAAGGCTCTGGCCATTCTTCCTTGGTAGGCTCGGATGTGTTCCATGGCTTTTAATCGTCGCTCATCTAGCAGGGCCAATTCGTCATGGCGACTGCGGAGCCATTCGACCTCGTTGATCGGCTTTCCGGTGGTATACGGAGCGAGGGTATTTCCGGCTCGATTGGGAGTACGGCTTCCATTCCGTATGTGAGGGCAAACGGTGTTTCCCCGGTTGCCGTTTTGGCCCGATGTTACGTAGCCCCGAGTGCCGGGTGTAACTTCTCGGGCCAATCTTCGCCTTGGGCGGCCATTTTCCGGATGATATTTTCCGAGTCTTGTTTCTTTGCTTCGACGGCTCCGTTGGTTTGGGGCCTGTAAGGAGATGACTTGTGACGGGTTATTCGGAATTCTCGCCAAAGATCCCGTCGCATTCCCCTTCGAAGTGGGATCCATTATCCGAAATGTATGTATACGCACATGATGTTCTCTTTGATGAAGAGGGCAACTTTCTTTGAATTGAGGATTTTGTAGGACTTTGCAGAGCATCCTTTCCGATTCCTTCGAAGAAATCACCAATCTAGCGTCTCTTTAGGCTCTTCCGCGGTTCCCAAATTCACACTCGTCAAAATCTCTTCGGCGGCTTGGGCTCGATTTTCCTCTTTCCTGACAACTGCTTAAAGATTTTTTTTTGTTGTTTGATTTTTTTCGTTTAATGTGTCTCGTTTTTTATCTAATGAATTATTATTAAAAATTTTTTATTAATTAATTCATCATTAGTTAAAGTGGCAATCGAGGGATACTCGAAAGGTTCGTCATTTCATTGAAAACGAAAAGGAATACGGTGCTTGCTACGGACTCGTAGTCTTCGGGCGTAAGGCCGTCGGACGACTCTAGAGACTCGATCTTAACAAAGAGAGGCTGGGAGGACTTGTCCTAGATTGACACAAAGGGACGGGGACCAATCCAAGCTTGGTGATCATTTCCTCCTTGGTCGCGGACGGGCTGAGAGGTTTTCCCAATTTTTAGCGGCTTTCTTTGTTGGTGGCCTCGTGACTCGGGAACCTGTCTTGTTTTGTTTTCCTTTCTCAATTGCTTTGCTATCATCTCTTGGACCGAGCCGAGATCAATCAGTCCGGCACTGGACTTCTTCTTCGAACAATTGCTTTGCATAACCGAGACCATCCCAATCATCGAGGGAAATTCCGTGGCCTTAGCTTTTGGCACTTGTCAATTCGAATTCGGGTTTCGGATCTTCCTGGGCGGTAGGAATAGTGGTTGTGAGCTTCTCGAACCTGTTCCACCGGAGTCGAGCACGCCTCTGAAGGTATACTCACTCTTCATGGTAGTGGTAGCCCCGGGTATCTTGGGTAGGTCCGGGAACATTCTACGGACTGGGTTAGCCTTGGTTCCTCTAAACTTGTTGAGGCTATCCTGTAGCTTTAGCCATCCTGCCGTAGGAGTGGGCTCTGTGATGTTCCCGATTGTGTGGGACCCTTTACAAAGTAGTCAGCCAAATTAGGGGCGAAGGGGAGAGATTTAGGGTTGTCGGACCAAGGACCTTTCTGTGGCGGCTTCAAATCTTTTTCCTTTTGCAATGTCCACCGAGGAGGCCTCATATCCCGGCCGCGGCGAGTATTCCGTCCTTTCACCTCGACGAGTTTGTGAGTTCCTTGTTGGTGTTTCCCCGGACCGAGGCCGGGTAGATAGCTCATCTTTCTCATCATTTTCAAGACCGGAGGGATTTTATCCGGGTGATTGTCAAATCTATGTTGCACACTTGGGCTTTGGGAGGCTCGACCGTGAAGCCCGTTAGCATGAGACCTTCCTCATCATGTTTGATTTCGAGAATAGGTATTCCGCTTTGTATCCGTGCCCTCTAAAGTGACTAAATCTCCGTAAATGGTCGTCGGATCCCCATTCGAGACGAATTTCACACCTTTGGTGGAGGCTTGAGGCGACCCCTTTGACTTGATGGAGCCAAGGTCTTCCCGAGGGCATTGAAAGTAATCGGGATGTCGATAACCTGGAATTCCACAGTATCAATTTACGTCCAAACCGTAGGTCCAAAGTAGCAACTCCGAGGTGCTCGGGATGTTGAGTCGTAAGCTTTGGATGTGAGGGAGGAAGGCTTCAAGTACGTAGTCTTGATATCAAGCGGGCTCATGATCTTTCTTAGGGAGAATATTCATTTCGGACCCGTTATCAACCGGGACCCGAGGAGGCGTCGTTCATCCAATTGGTGTGATGAAGAGAGGCTCGTTATGATCGGCCCCAAATTGAGGGAGGTCGAGATCGTGAAAGTGATTATGTTCCCGTAGTGGATGTTTCCAATCAGGTACCACGTCATCGGGAGTAGCATCAATAGGGACTAGAGTGCGGGCCGGGCTTTCTTCCGGCTTCGGCTTATGGGGATAGGACGAAGTGAGTAGAGACCGAGGGAAATGTTGGCCTGTGTTTGCTTCCAAGGTGAGCACGGGATCCTCTTTCTCGGGATGCAGTTTCACTGCCTTAGCATAGGGCGGCGATCTTCTTTCGGTGCTTGATCGTGGCCTTCTTATCCGCCTTGGGATTCCCTTGGAAGATGCGCCGGATCGGGTCAACGATTAACTTCCTCATCGGTTGTCTCTTGACCGGATTTCTTCAATGCCGCTAAGGTCAACTGGAGCCCTTTTGGCTATTGGCCATCGGTTCTGACGGAGCCTAGCAACAAACAGTGGACCGAGCCATCGCTCCTTCCGGGCGGCCCTTATAATCGCTTCCCAGTCACAGCTTTTGGGTTTGGGGTTGTGTTGTTGCCCCTTGGATGGCCCACGAGCTAGGGCGTCCTCCGATTCACTCTCATGGCTGCCTTGCTCATAGTTATCATGCAACAAGAGTCGCTATTGTCGGGGCTCGGCGGCTTTTCGGTTTCATCCCTTGGATGGCCCACGAGTTATGGCTATCGGCCTCCATCTCATCGTATATCCTTTTTCTTTCAATCTTGCAAGTAGGGCGGCCACAGGTGAAGGATAGGCAACGTTCCCCTTCGGAGTTTGAGGTGGCGGCTCGATAGATCCGTGTCCAAATAAGGAGCACCGGGGTCCATTGTCGGGCACCGGAGCAATTAGAAAGGCGTCATGTGGATTCATAGGTATGAAGGCCACGGGAGACGTTCGAGATCGATAACCCTTTTCGGTGATTGCAGGCACTCGGCTGCGCTCGAGCGGCCGGTTGTGACCCTTACGGTTGTTATGCCATCCGTTCTTGGGAAAGAAGAAAAAGATCCGATAACGTTTACGAATTCTTCATCTTCTCGGTGGCCGAAACCCTCCATTCTCGACCGGTGCTTCAATAAACCCTTTCCATTCACCAGTCGGGGTTCTTATAAGGAACGTTGTGTTCTAGGATTTCGGATATGTACGGGTGCAGGCGCGGGCTTTCTTTGTCCCTCATCCTCTGGAGTATCCGGCATTGACCGCATGTGCATCTTACGAGGTGCGGTTCTTGGGGGTCCACCCCTACCGGCATTTGACTTGCATTTTCCGGTGGTCCTTCATCGTCACTTGCTGACAACCAACCATTATGCCCGGCTCCCATGGGCTCATTTCCGGCATGATTGTTCCAGATTGTTTCCGGATCGGGGGCCTCAGTTGACTCTTCACTCTCGTCATCATCATCGTCGTCGCTGTCATCGGAATCATCTTCCCATACTACCGGGATTTCGGCGGAGAGGGAACGCCGGTCAAACCCGTTAGGGGAATATGGGTGTGTGCGGCCGCAGAATTGTCATATGTTCCCATTCTCGGAAGTGGCAATTGTGACTCGGCTTCTCCTCCCGTAAATTGCGGGGAAGAGTGAGAGGGGGTGGCACGTATTTGACACCGTGTAGGATATAGAAGGAATCCTCCTCTTCCGATTCTTCGCTGTTCTCGGGATCATATTCGGCTCTCCCGAGCCAATTTGCAGAAGTGTACTAGCTCCGCATGCTCTTCGGCCTCTTTGCCGATAAGCCCTAAGTACAGCGCCGCCTAAGCTTTCTTGTTCGATTCTTCTTGATTGTTCCAACCATCTTGTGTAAATGGTTCTTTCATGTTCTGAGCGGAACAACCCCAGTTCTTCGGTATCGACCTTCCCTTCATCCGAAAAATAGCGGGCCTCGTATTTTTGCAAGGAGTCTCTGACATGAGACCAAGATGGGTTGATTCGTTCGATATCCTCAAGGCTGAGGGGGAATCCGAATTCAGGATCTTTGACGAGGTTGGCCACGGGTATTTGGGGACCTTCATCAGCATCTTCCTGGGCATGCGAAGATTCTCCGCATTCAATCATATTCACCTGATTATGGTTCCTTGGCAGCGGATTTTTGACTGTATTAGGCCCTTCGGGGCCTTCCAACCTTCCTTGCTCTATCAGCCCCTGGATTGCCTTTTTCAGAGTAAAGCAATTATCAGTCAGATGTCTGTGAGCTTGATGAAAGGCACAATACTTTGTAGTATCCACGGGAGCATTCGGATTCCTGGGTTGGAAATTCTCCAAAGGCCGCAGCAAGCCTTCTTTCACCAGTCCCCTAAAGATGTCGTTCAGGGGCATTCCAAAGTTTTCAAGATTCATGACCCGTGGTCTGGGCTCTACCGGTTTTTGGGAGTAAAAGGAGTCGTGTTGTTACATTCCCGTCCCGCATAGTGAATCATCTCTTTGCCTTTAGCAGGAGCAAAGGTGTTTGCAGGAGGAGCCCGATATCCGTAGGCGTGTGCGGCGGCCGATTGTAAGCCTTTTCAAACTTAGCCGCAGAGTTAACCATGGCCCGTAAGTCCGAGTATGGGAAGTGACCGAGGGAGGCTCTCGAATGTGGTTTCAAGCATGACCGGAAGATGTCCAGCTTGTTCCTCTTCGGAAGGAGGGATGGCCATTTCACCGAGTTTCGCATTCCACCGCTTGTAAAAGTCCCCAACATTCTCATCGTGGCGCCGCACCGTTGTTTGTAGGTCAACTCGTTTGTTTCCCATTCCAAGTTGGCCTTATATTGTTCTGTGAAGGCATTGGTAATCTGGTCCCATGTGGCCCTGGCTTCAGTGTTTCAAACGGAAGAACCACTTTAAGGCACTGGACTTCAAGGATAGACTGAAATAGTCAGCCAACTGCTGATTGGTACATCCTTTTGGTTTCATCGCCAAGGTATATGTGTCCAAATGGGTTTTCGGGCATGCAGTCCCATCAAAGAGATCCAGATTAGGCATCACGAATTTGTGGGGCAGAGGAACAATGGAGTTCGGGTCTCAGAGGCCGGAAGGCGTACTTCTTGGCGCCGCCGATCTGCGCTTTCATTTCCTTGTGCTGCTCCATGAACCAGGCCAGATGAGGGTCTTGTGGCGGAACCATGGCATTCAAGCTAGCGGCTGAGCTAGAGAGAGGAGCTACCACTGGCGGCAGACTGGTGGAGGGAACGACCGATTCGGGGACATAGGTGAAAACCTGTCCTTGGGCTGAGTTACCTTGGGGAGCATGAGTAGGAGCTTGGGCGAAGGGATAGAACCTTGCGGCCTTCTGTTTATTTTCAACTGGCAAAGTAGGTGGAGGCAGCCCCGATGTAGCCGGATAACTTGGATTTCCAGAGTGGGGCCCGTAAGTAGGCTTGAGTGCGGGCTGCTGTCCCGGATTGTTGAATTGCATGGCTGCCTGTGGTGAGGGTGTGTAACCCGGGGGGTACTGCGGTCTTGGTGATTCGGATGACACCGGGATGGAGGCTTGGTAACCCATAGAAGTCTGAGTGAGGAATGGATTTGTGTGAGGAGCAAACAACTAGTACCGTTCCGAGGAGGGGCTCCCGACCGTGGCCCGTAACCAAGTTGTGGCGGCATTCCGAACCGCGGCCGTTGCCGTGAAGGTCCGGATTGATCGGTTCCGAACCGAGGCGGGATCCCGATTAGCCGTGGCATTCCGAGATAGCCCCAACCATGAGAAGACATTCCGTACCGATTTTGCCCCCACCGATTTGTGCCGCTCGGGCCGCATGGATCCGGTGGTCTCGTGGTTCGGGAGCCGGGCCGACCCGAAAATCGAGGAGCATGGGTTTTGGTAGTGGCACCATAGGAGGTGGGTGGCGGCATCTTGGTGTAGTCGTGGCGACCGAGAGTGGGGTTGGCATCCTCGTCTTCTTCCACGGTGAAGGTGCCATCCGGATTGAGGCCGGCGGCCGACCGTGACTCTTAATAGCCTCCATAAGGCCGTTTAGCCGTGCTTCCCGTTGTAACCTCATCCGTTCGCTAACCGATTCCACCGTTGCTCTGTCCGAGGGGTCTCGGAGGCGGAGTGACGTTATCCCCATCATTACCGGCCGATGCAGACATTCTCAAACCCGAGTCGGAACAAACGGTGAAGCCGACGATGCGCTGACTCTTCCCAACCGATCAAACGGTGACCCTAAGTGCCCGAAACCAAGCTTTGTGCGGAGCTCCGAGGGAAGACACGAGGGTTCAAATGGTGGGATTTGAAGGAAGGTAGGTGTTTGGGCTTAAGGCTCACGCAACATGCAGTTATTTGTTCATGTTTACTTAAAACACGCTTTATTAACCTAATCGGCTGGAAAAGATTGCTCTTCTTTTTCGCAAACTACTCGATTCTCGGATCGGTGGGCCCCGTCACTACGTCTATAAGCCCCTCGTATTCCACCCGTATTTCGACCTCCCAGGTGGATGCCCGGGCGAGGGTCCTATAGGGCAAGCGGGTCCCACCGACCGAAAGAAAAACGATCCTAAAAGTCTGGCGGGTAATCGAGTCTTAACGAGCATTCGATGTGAATTACGGACAAAGCTGACGTCAAAGTCAAGATCGTGTCCGGGGGCTCGACGAAAAGTCGGCATGACTTGGACTGATAAGCGTCCACAATTGATCTTGACTTGTCGTCAGTTAAGCCGTAATTAGGCATGGAATACTCATTAATCCTTGATGACTCAAAGGTCAATACCGGGAGTCGGTGTATAATTTGTGCCGCCGAGCCGAAGTCAAGGCGCCGGTCAATATCTTGGTCAAAGTCCTGCGGAAAACCGGCAACTTCGACCGATTAGGGACCCCGAAAGATATTGAGTCGGTATGCCGACAAAGGCTTGAAAGGAAAGGTCTATACACGTACGAGCATGACACGCACTCGACTAAAAACCAACCGGGTCTCGGACAAAGTGTGTCACGGACAAGTGCATGGTCGACACGAGGCTCCATGGGATGTTTGGGTAGTCCTGTGCTCATCCGAGAGGCGTAATAAGACCAAACGGACCGCGACAAGGATTTCCCCGGGTTAGGGACGTAGTGTGCAGTGTACGGGAAGTTTAATGGTTTCCACCAATATACCAAGTATCATTTTTTTTTTAGAAAAATCTTAAATCCCCAGCGGAGTCGCCACTGTGATGATGTGTCGCCATTTTCGCGGGAAGAAATTCGATTTTTTTCGCGTTTCTTTGAAAAAAACCAAATAAAACCCGGGAAAAAAGAACGGAGTCGCCACGCCATTTTTGTTTTAAGGGCCAAAACTTTGAAAAAAGCCCGAGATCAGAAATTTGGGTTCGGAGGTCATGTTACAAGCCGGGAAGGACGTTAGTGTGCACCCGGAATGCCTCGTAAAACGAGTCTTCCAAGCTGAAAATCATTTGTGTGTGTGTGTGGGTGTGTATTTTGGCCAAAATAATTTGAAACTCAGAAAAGTAAAAATTGGGATATCTTTTTAAGACTTTAAAATGATCCCATGATTTTTTGGAAGATTTTTGGATTGAGATTTGGTACTCAAAAGACCTTTTGAAGTTGAGAGCCACTTCTGCCAGAATGAAAAAGGCAGTGGACCTTTGATTTTGAAATGGATTCAAGGGTCTTAAAACTTCATAATCTGGATAAACTAAGAGAATGAAAGTTGTTCCAGACACCTTGAATAAGATTTGTGCGAAGGAATTTTCCATTTTGGAGAAGATTTGAGGGGTCAAAATCTTCTGGAAACCTCAGATATGAGATCTGGATTCCCAGAAGCTGATGAACTAGCCTCTGAAAGAAAATTTGAAAAGAGGAGTTTTACTCACATAAAAAATAAAATAAAAATATGTCTGGAAAGCTCTGGATGTTTGCTACAAAAAGTGTTTTGTAGTCAACATCAAATTCCAAGTTTATCTGTGTCCAAAAAATTAGACCATGGACTGAGGTCTGAGGAAATTGCTACTGGACAGCAACTTCTCAAGAAAGAAAATATGATTTTAAAGGGGGGTTTTGCATCCATGCTTGTCCCCATTTCCCTAGGTTTTGGTTAGTGATCACTTGACATTTTAGTGGTGAATCAACTATACCAAACCATCCTTGGGGTACATTAGGACTAAGCACTTCATTTGCTTGGGAAGGGGATTTTTATCCTTTGAAAATGAGATTTGATGCTTGAAAATGGTTTTTAGGGTTTTGAAAATGAGTTTTCTTTGCAAGCATGCAAGAACACTTTGAAAACAATTTTGATCTTTGTAGAAGATCATCCATGGAGATGGTCTTCCATGGTGATCTTCTTAGATCTAAAGCAAAAAGATGAAAGAACTACATTTTGTAGTTTGCAAATGCATGCATGGTTGGAGTTTAGGGTAAGGAGAAGGAGGGTTTACCAATCTTCCTTGTGTTCTTGAGTTTTTGGCTTGAGTGTATGAGTGTTTAAGGCTTGAATATGAGAGTGAGTGGATGAGTGTGAGTTGGGAAAGATTGGAGAGAAAATGGTGACAATTCTTGAAGAATTCTCACTGTTTTCTCTCTATATTTCGCCAGAGGTTCGGTGCAATTGGTGTTGTGGCTCCTTATTTTTGTGACTGGAGGGCTCAATTTATAGCCCTCCTGAAAATGCAAACATGTCTGCGCGGATGGATCCAAGCGTGCACCGTTCATTAATTGTCAGCTGTGCTTTGGACAAGAGGAATATTTCTTTTGAAAATTCAAATTAACAAATTTAGCTTATGTTTCCAGCCATTTCTATTTTTGGTTTTCTTCCTTTGTTTTGCTTTTTAAGATTCTTTTTGAGGTTTAACCTTAAATAACAATGCCCATTTTACCCTCACTTTGTTAGAAATGTTAGGAATGTTAGGAAATGTTAGGAATGTTAAAACTTTCGTTAATTTTCTAACGAAAATTCTAACAAGCTCAAATTGGAGCACTTACACCACCATCATTGGATGCGTTGTGAGTTTGTTCAAATGCATAGCCACGCATTTAAAAATGTTTTGTGAGTATGCGGATCTACTTGCTTTGGTTGAATATTTATTCACCATTAAGTTAAGAATAGATAGTCAAAATCTGGAGAATTTGATGTTCAGGGGCTGCTCGGTCGAGCACACCCCTTGACTCGGCCGAGCACACCATTTGTATCAGCACAACGTTTGAAATTTTTTGAAAATGTGTCATCCAACGGTCATGATGCTCGGCCGAGCACCCCTAAGGACTCGACCGAGCACCCCTAAGACTCGGCCGAGCACAAGGGAGCAGAAATGGATGTTCACTGGAGTCTTTTGCTCGGCCGAGCACCTTCCTTGACTCGGCCGAGCATGACTTATTTTGGCCAGATTTTCAAAATTTTCAATATTTTGCTATTTTGGTCAATTTTCATTCATTATTTGAGTAAATTATACATTAATTTGTGCCCTAAAGTGTGATTAATTATATGCTTAACAATTTCACTCATTTATAAACAATATTGTCGTCAAAGTGATTTACGTTGTTTAGATACGAAATTGTAAAGTGATGAATGTTCATATTAATATGTGGTAACATGAATTTCTCAAAGGAGATCTTGTTATTGACTAAATATTTGCATTCATGGGGTGATAATTGAATAAAACGTTTGATCATTTTGAATACTTTGAACTATCCCAAAGGAAGGCGGGTATTTAAAATGAGTTGTTTGTATTCTTTATTGCCGGGTAACAAATAGTTTAAATGTTAGGACATTTTTAATACTTGAACCGGCTCAAAGGAAGGCAAGTATTTGAAATGTATTATTTAAAGTCATTTATTATCCTAAGATAAATTAAATTATGAGTCAATTCGCAATCCAAAGATTAGTTTTGATGTCATGTTAATTATCTTTTTTGATGGGATTCATTGATATAGTTAATCACTTTATTCATTATGTAGTTTCTTATACATGTTTTGTATTCATTCTTCGTTCTTATTTCCAACAGATTTAATAAACGCTTCATCTATTACTACTGCTATGTGTAAGTGCTCCAATTTGAGCTTGTTAGTATTTTCGTTAGAAAATTAACGAAAGTTATAACATTTCTAACAATTCCTAACATTCCTAACATTTCTAACAAAGTGAGGGCAAAATGGGCATTGCTATTTAAAGATAAACCTTCAAAGGAATCTCAAAAAGAAAAAGAATTAAGAAAATCCCGAAACTGCAAGTTGAAAAACATTTTCTGTTGGAATTTTTGAATTATATTCCTTGTGTCCAAAGCCTGGAGCAGCATTTAATGAACAGTGCACGCCACCAACCCTATCCGCGCGGATGAGTCTGTCATTTTCAGAGGGCTATAAATTGAGCCCTCCAGTCACAAAAAAAAGAAAAAAAGAGAACACAACTCACAGCATTTGGCGAAAATACTTGAGAAAACAGTGAGAATTCTCTAAGAATTGTCACCTTTTTCTCTTGAATCTTCCCAACTTTCACTCACTCAAATAAAACCCACTCACTCTCAAGTTCAAACACAAACACAAAAACACAAGGAAGATAGGTATAACCTCCCTCTTCTTACCCTAAATCTCTCACCCATGCATGCATTTTCAAACTACAAAATGTAGTTGTTCATCTTCTTACCCTAGATCCAAGAGGATCACCATGGAAGTTCATCTCCATGGATGAACCTCTACGAGGATCAACATTTTCTTCAATGTGTTCTTACTTACTTGCAAATGCATTTTCAAAACCCTAAAAACCATTTTCAAGCACTAAATCTTGATTTCAAAGGATAAAATTCCCCTTCCCAAGCAAATGAAGTGCTTAGTCCTAATGTACCCCAAGGATGGTTTGGTATAGTTGATTCACCACTAAAATGTCAAGTGATCACTAACCAAAACCTAGGGAAATGGGGACAAGCATGGATGCAAAAATCCCCTTTAAAATCATTTTTCCTTTCTTGAGAAGTTGCTGTCCAGTAGCAATTTTCCAAGACCCCAGTCCATTGTCTTAATTTTTGGACACAGATAAACTTGGAATTTGGTATTGACTACAAAACAATTTTTGTAGCCAACATCCATAGATTTCCAGAAATATTTTTACTTTATTTTTTTCGTGAGTAAAACCCCCTTTTTCAAATTTTCTTTTAGAGGCCAGTTCATCAGCTTCTGGAAATCCAGATTTCATATCTGAGATTTCCAGAAGGTTTTGACCCCTCAAATATTCTCTAAAATGGAAAATTCCTTCGCACAAATCTTATTTAAGGTATCTGAAACAACTTTCATTCTCTGAGTTTATCCAGATTATGAAGTTTTAAGGCCCTTGAATCCATTTAAAAATCAAAGGTCCACTGCCTTTTTCATTCTTGCAGAAATGACTCTCAACTTCAAAAGGTATTTTGAGTACCAAATCTCAATCCAAAAATCTTCCAAAAAATCATGGGATCAGTTTAAAGTCTTAAAAAGACATCCCAATTTTTATTTTTCTCAGTTTCAACTTATTTTGGCCAAAACACACACACACACACACAAATGATTTTCAGCTTGGAAGACTCGTTTTACGAGGCATTCCGGGTGCACACTAACGTCCTTCCCGGCGTGTAACATGACCTCCGAACCCAAATATCTAATCTCGGGCATTTTTCAAAGTTTTGTCCCTTAAAACAAAAATGGCGTGGCGACTCCATTTTTCCGGGTTTTATTTGGTTTTTCAAAGAAACGCAAAAATCGAATTTCTCCCGCGAAATGGCAACATCATCACACTATGAACAATGTTTCGATGCTTAATGGGACTAACTTTAAAACTTGGAAAAATAATGTAACGATGATCTTAGGTTGTATGGATATCGATCACGCATTAGGAAAAACAAGTCCCGCTGCTCTCACTAAAGAAAATACCGTTATAGAACGGAAAAATGTTGAGCAATGGGAACGGTCCAACCGCGTGAGTCTAATGATCATGGAAAATGCAGTTTCGAAGACATTTTTGGACAATGTCCCTGAGATCAAAAATGTTGAGTTTTTTCTTGAATTCTTGTGGAAACTTGTTTCCATACGGTACAAGGGTAACAAAAATCTTCGGGAGTACATTATTGAATTATTTCATCTTTCGATCAAACTAAAGGCACTTAAGTTAGAGATTTCGGAAGATTTGCTCGTGCACTTAGTTTTGATCTATCTTCCTCCTCAATTTGATCCTTTTGAGGTGACCTATAAATGTCAAAATTACAAGTGGAATATTAATGGATTACTTTCACATATGACACAAGAGGAAGATAGGATGAAGTATCTTAAATTAGAAAGTACTCACTTAGCATTTACTTCTTCTCGTGGGATTAAGAGAAGAGGGAAGGAAATTGCGGTTGCAAGTAAGAAGCATAAGGGATCATTTAATGATCATAAAGTCAAGAAATGTTTCTTTTGCAAAGACCTTACTCGCATGAAGAACGACTACCATGAGTATCGCGAATGGCGAATTAAGAAAGGTATGTCATTTGATCTTGTTTGTACTAAGGCAAATTTGGTTTCAATTCCTTAATATACATGGTGGTTGTATTCTGGTGCAACAACTCACATTAGTTCATGTATGCAGGGTTGCCTGAATTACCGAATCCCTAGTGAAGATGAAAGATTTATCTATATGGGAGCTGGGAATCCGATGGAAGTTATATGCATTGGGACATTTAGGTTATTGTTAAGTACTGGCTATTATTTTGTATTAAATAATACATTTATTGTACCGTCCTTTAGGCAGAATTTGATATCAATCACAGTATTAGATTGGGAAGGTTATTCCTGTTCATTTGGTAATAATAAATGTGATCTTATTTTCAATTTCAAAGTTGTCGGTATTAGTACTTTATCTTACAATGACAATTTATATTTACTTCAAACAGTAAATACTATTAATGAGTCCCATAATAATGAAACCAGAGGTACTAAGCGAAAGTTTTCAAGTCTAAATTCTTATACCTTGTGGCATAAGCATTTGGGTCATTTCTCCAAAAGGAGAGTTGACAAGCTTATGTCTGAGGGAATACTTAACAAACTTGATACTCCGGAAAGGGACTTTTGCATTGAGTGCATTGAAGGCAAATTTACAAACACAAAAGGTACTGAATCATTGAGAGCGAATAATCTATTAGAACTTATCCATACGGATATATGTGGACCATTCACTACCCCTTCATGGAAAATGGTCAAACATACTTCATAACGTTCATAGATGATTACTCTCGTTATGGATACATCTACCTGCTTCATGAGAAATCTCAATCATTGGAAGTTTTCAAGTCTTATAAGACCGAAGTTGAAATAAAACTTGGGAAGACTATTAAGAACGTTAGATCCGATCGTGGTGGTGAATATTATGGTCGGAATGACGGTTCAGGTGAACAACGTCCAGGTCCTTTTGCTCGCTATTTGGAAGAGTGTGGGATTGTCCCTCGCTACACCATGCCAAGCAAACCTAGCATAGTGTAGTGGAGAGATGTAATAGAATCCTTAAGGATATGGTAAGAAGTATGTTTCTTGTACTTCTTTACTGTTTTGGTAAAAAAACAATCAACAAAGAAGAAATGTGAAATGAAACGAAGGAGGGTGCAATGGAGTAAAATTGGTACAATTATGTAATCAAGATGGCTCAGTCATGTAACGAGGAAAACCCTTGAGATAATTATATCGCCGGCACAAAACCTCGGGAGGTGATTATGAGCACCTACCTTCCCAAACAATTGTATTATCTATGAATTACAAGGTAGAAAGCTATGGCGGATTACAACGTGTTCTTGAGCTGTGTGAGTGTAATGCGTGTGTGTATGTGTTCGTATGTTCTCTTTTCCAGCCATGAGCTTTTAAATAAAAAAGAAAACAGAAAAAAATCAAATCCTAACTAACTCCCCTACAATCTCGGTAAGTCATCCTCATCTCGACTTAGTCTTTGATTCCGTTGAAAGGAGTCAGTTGGTCATGGCTTTCCCCACGTGCTTTTTTATCCCTGTGATAAAATATAACAGAAATAAATAATTGTTATTAAATAAATAATTTTTACCTTGCCCTCGAGTGTGAAGATGTTGACATGCTGATAAGAACTCAAGATGTATCAATCCTGAATTTTTCCCATAAAAATTGTCCCAAAAAAACTGTCTTTTAAAAGATTTTTAAGAGATCAGTTTTTTCCACAACCTTCTAGAAGCCCTGCGGTTTAATTAATGGAGAAGAGACGTGACGGTTGAGGGTTTAAGGAAAGGGTCTTGGTAGGAACCATAATTCTTGGTAGGCATCGTTATCATCAAATCTGTTTCAAATTCCTTCCATATCAGACGTCTCCTTATATTACGGTGAAAGTAGCATAAAGGGTGTAGTTTTTATCCGTCTTTCCATAGTCACGACATTCTTCTAAAAGGAGTGAGTCAGGGTTAATATATCATTCGAATTGGCTACCTACTGAGTCCGTACTAACATATATCCTTATTTGCAGTGACTCGATCCGATTTTACGACAAATGATATTGTGGCCAAATACAAGGGCAAGATGAAAGCGGAAGAGACCAATCCTAAAGCGGGTAATAAAGTTATTTTAAAAAGGAAAAGAGTGGATCAGATTACCAGCGTGGAGAAGCAATCTTGGAATGAAGAGGTATTGGAGAATCAGGTAAGAATTGATATGGATCTAGGTGTAGTGATTCCTTTATATTTTGATAAAAAATGTCTTTTTTGTTTGGTTGATAACAGATTATCTCGATGACCAAGTTAATGTCCAAAGAAATCAGGATATGGAGAGAAAAGTGCGATACCTTTGATATGAGTAGGGTTGAGTACGAGAAGGATTTAAAGGAGGCCGCAAGGATACTAAGGGAAAAAGGATTGGAAATCAGGGACAAAAATGAAGAGATTTTAAAATGGCGGTCCAGGCTTGCTAGTGTAGATATCAGACATGCAAGGGAGATGGAAGCACTTCGAGATGATTTGGTAAATGAAACTGCAAAAGCAGTTTTTGAAACTAGAATCCAAATGATCGAGGAATATCAGGCAGGAGAGCATGTGAACTGGAACCTGGATGATGAAAAAGCAGCTTTGCAGTGGATCCACGATGAAAAGATGAATGAGGGCTCCAAGGACCTTGAACAAGCTGATGATGCTCATGACAGCAATACGGAATGACTTCTTAGGATGGGAGGCACAAAGAGTGGGATGTCGAACAATATCGTTCCCTCTTTAAGGCCTTGGACACTAAGGAGGAAGGAGTAACAACATCAGCGGCAGTAGCCACCCCGTGAAGGAATATGGTAAGAATTTTTGGTTTGAAAACTTTGGTTTGAAATATTTTGGTTTTAAATGGGCTGTGTCCCAAAGACAGTGTTTTTTGGTTTGTAATGGACCCATAAGGGTCAAGAAAATATGTTTTTTCAGGTGTTGGGTTGGTCCATCACTTTTTATGCTTTCTATAGAAAAATCTTTACTTGGGTTTTGGAAAAACTTTCCCCAAGTATCTTTATGAAAAAATGTTTTAAGAAGTTGATATGTTGACTTCTTCGTAGATGGTAACATCTTGCGAGTGGATGTAGAAATCCTTTGCAATTGCGTAGATTGACATGTAAATGTCAATAACCGTTTGTACTTTAGATGACACGTAAGTGTCATAACCATTTGTAAAAATCGTAGGGTCTAACACATTGATTGATTGATGATGGGTAATTCGTATATATTAAACATACGGGCCCACCACACACCTCAATCAAGGTTGACATCGTGCGCTCCAGGCGAGGTGTTTAAACCTTTAAGCGGTGAAAGAAAGTAATTTATTTAAACCTTTGAAGGGATTAAGTACCTTAAACGGAGGTGAGATGGCCAGTCTCAAAACGGTTGTATTCACGAGGACTTGTATTGAATTTGGAGACTTCTATTTCTTGCAAAATAACAAGTTAATGAAAGATTTCGACATCTTTGATAAAAGAATCATAAGAATACTTTTTAAATAAAGAGTAAGAGATAGTTCGTACCTGATTTAAGATATTAAGTTCCTGGGAGGATGCTTACATCTTAACCAATGAGTTTTATTCTAATGCTTCTTATTTCCTTGCAAAACAGAAACATGTTAGAGGTGGGCGTTAGCTGAGCTAACGCCCCTCCAATGCTCAAGTCAGTAATTATTTAAGAATAGAATAAAAATGAAAACAAGTACTTTTATTGAACTTAGTATGGTAAAGATCGTACCTTGGTTTTATTTGAATTGTAAAATAATCGCGCAAACTTACATAAAGTAGGCTTTGAGGTGGATTGCGTTCCAGCTTCTGGGAATCCTTGCTCCTTCTAGAGTCGATAGCCAATAGGATCCTTTACCTGCTTCAGCATCCACTAGGTATGGCCCTTCCCATTTGGGAGCCATCTTTCCAGCATTGGGCTCTCTTGTGTTCTGAAACACCTTACGTAGGACTAGATCACCAACTTGGAATTTTCGCAACCTCACATTCTTCTTGTAGGATCTTGCAATCTTCTGCTGATATGCTGCTATCCCGATTTTAGCAAGGTCCCTTAGTTCGTCAATGGTGTCTAGATCATGACTTAGGTTGGCATCATTTTGTTCAGGCGTCACCATCTTGAATCGGGCAGTGGGGACGACAACTTCTGCTGGGATGACCGCTTCCGCCCCAAATACTAAAGAATAGGGGGTTTGACCTGTTGCATTCTTTGGTGTGGTTCTATCTGTCCATAGGACAAAGGGAAGCTCTTCTGCCCATCTTCCTTTCTTTTGATCTTGCCTCTTCTTTAGGTTATTGATGATTATTTTGTTGCTTGATTCTGCTTGGCCATTAGCTTGAGGATGGACAGGAGAAGATGTCACCATCTTAACTCCCCACCTAGTGAGAAAATCTTGGGTCTTCTTGCTGATGAATTGAGAGCCATTGTCACATATTATTTCAGATGGGATGCCAAACCTACTAAATATATTTCTTTTAATGAAGGATATAACTTCCTTGTCACGAACTTGCACATAGGATTCAGCCTCAACCCATTTAGAGAAATAATCAGTCATAGTGTGAATGTGTGCCCCAATTTTTTTGTGTTTGTTGGATTCACGCGAGTTTGAAGACATCCGGTTTAATTTGAAAAACGGAGTCGCCACGCCATTTTGATTACCTCAAAACTTTGAAAAAAAGGTTTTATGGGTTCGGAGGTTAAGTTACCCCTTGGGAAGAACGGATCGTCGTTCACCCAAGGTGCCTTGCCGGAGCAAGTCTCCCAAGATCCCATTAATCGTGCTTGCTTGCGTGCTTTCTTGTGTGCATGTGTTTGAAAATAAGGAGGGAATGTCCCAAGTCGTCTTCCGGACGTACAAACCATTTATTGGTTGTCGCTCGGGATTTCTTGGATTTTATGTATTCGGGATTATGATCCCGCCCTCATCTTGGACTTGTGATCATCGCATTTTTGGACCTTGGGTCTTGCGTGATCGAGAGAATGACTCTCTTTATAGTCAAAGATGAGGTTCTTTAGAAAAGGAGGGTCCTTAGCCCATCAATCCTACACTTTAAGATGGTCGAGCTTGTATAGATACTTCATACTCATCTTAAGTGATAATCGGAGATATAGGGTTCAAAGGTGTCCCTTTCTAAAGAGATTATGAAACCTTTATGGAAGGAACGATGTAAAGATAGGATCTTTTACACCGGTCCGTTCCGAGGTTACTAATGGGGGAATGGGGGAAATGCATGATAAAAATGACACTTTAGTGAAAAGATGACATTTTTGGGTTGCAAATGATGCATTTGATTCAAAGAAATGATCTTTATTGCAAATGATGCATAAAGATATGATTTTTATGCAAATGATGCATTTTTATGAAGAAATTGGAATTCATTATGCAAATGATGCATAAAGATTGCATTTTGAAAAGCATATGATGCTAGTTTATGGTAAAGACATGATCTTTAAAGAAAATGATGCTTGGAAAAGGTATTTTGAATGCAAAGGATGCATTTTGGTTAAAAAGATTTGATTTTTATATGCAAATGATGCATAAAGATGACATTTTTATTGGAAAATGGGGGTTTTAGGTGCAAAGGATGCACCTTTATGGGGAAAGACTACATTTTTATGACAAATGATGTCTAATGCATGCAAAAGGGGAAGGGGGAATATAAAGATATGATCTTTAATCTACCAAGTCCCAAGCAATATAAAGGCAATGCAATGAGCAATTTATAAAGCTATTAGGATGCAAGGTTAGGGCGTGCGAGGTTATCAATGGCTTCCTTCTTCTTTGGATGGAGCTAGGAGGAGAGGTTGATCTTGGATCTTCAAGGAGGAGGGAGGTAGCTTCTTGGCCTTCTTCTTCACCTTCTTGGACTTCCAGCAGCTTCTTGGGAGGATTTCTTCGTAATATGAGAGATTGATGCCTTTTGTGGATGATTAAAATGGGTAAAGGAGGGCTCTATTTATAGGCAGTCTGGAAATCGCCAATGAAGTCGTGCGGCTAGGGACCTCGAGCTAATGCAGCCGTGCGGCATTATCCCTTGTGACTCAGCATTTCTAGAACCATGCAAGGTGGCAAATTCTAGAAACTTCCTCCCAATTAAGAAAAACGTGTTTCTGAATTGGGAAGGCTCCCTTTCAAATTTCTTTATTCAATTTGGAACTGTTCCGAATATTTCCTAACACTAGGAAGGTCCGGGAATTACCGGGAAACTTACCGAAATTGCCGGAAATTTAACCTAAGGCATGAGCCGATTTGGGTACTTACAAGCCCTCGGCAACGTCACTTGCAAGGCGAGTGGGGTTGTCGATAGAAAAGGATCCGATCTGGCGAATGCCGAGACGGATTGAGAGACCGAGGTGGTCGAGTGGCTGAACCTCTGGAAGGCTACCTACGTATCCCGAAGGAATCAAGCCAGACCGTAGTTCGGAATAGATCCGCTGAGGAATGGAAGATAAAACTGGTCTCTTGCCGGGGAAATAGAAGAGAGAATGACCTAGGAGGTCAAGCAATTGATCCTACTGGGGATATGCTAGAAGTGACCAAGGTGGTCGGATAACAAAGTCTCTTATGAGGGACTACTTCATCACTGAGGAGTGACGGAGGAACAGGGTGACCAAAGTGGTCGGATGGCTGGACCTTTTATAAAAGGCTACCTACGTATCCCGGAGGAATCAAGCCTTGATCGTAGTTCAAGCATCACTAGATAGTTAGGAACGATGTCTAGGATCCTTGAAGGTTTTGACAATTAATGGAGGCTGTCACCTGATTGACAATTAATGGAGGTTGTCACCTGAGGAAACTAGAGCTTACGTCACTATCGAGGAGATAGAGGTAGCTAAAGTTGAGAGAAACTTGAGCGTACGTCACTATCTGGGATAGAGGTAGCTTAAGTTTAGAGAACTTAGCATACGTCACTATCCGGGATAGAGGTAGCTTAAGCTAAGAGGAACTCGAGCATACGTCACTATCCGGGATAGAGGTAGCTTAAGTTTAGAGGAACTCGAGCATACGTCACTATCCGGGATAGAGGTAGCTTAAGTTAAGAGGAACTCGAGCATACGTCACTATCCGGGATAGAGGTAGCTTAAGTTAAGAGGAACTCGAGCATACGTCACTATCCGGGATAGAGGTAGCTTAAGTTTAGAGAACTTAGCATACGTCGCTATCCGGGATAGAGGTAAGCTTAGTTTAGAGAACTTAGCATACGTCGCTATCCGGGATAGAGGTAAGCTTAGTTTAGAGAACTTAGCATACGTCACTATTCGGGATAGAGGTAAGCTAAGTTTAGAGTTTTTGACAATTCGAAGGTTGTCACCTAGCATTATCCCGTTATAACAGAATTAACGGAGGCGACTGGGAAGAAAGCTCAATTGCTTAAGAGATATGAGATATCTTCTGAAAAGGACGTTATCTTAGTTAAAAGATAACGGGAATTGCATGCCCAAGTGGAAGGTCCAGGGGCAGAATTGTAATTTTCTGCTCAGAGCGAATGAGGCCGCCCGGCATGAGATGGAGAAAAAGAAGCCGTACGGCTAGAAGCCTGATTTTTCCAGATTATTTAAAATCAGATTTCGAACGGGCCATTGGCATTGTGTTGCCGCCCAAGAACGCAGAGAGAGAGAGAGGAGGAAGAGAAATTTCGAATTCCTTCAAATCCCTTGCTTCCCTTTGATTGGAATGGATCCGGAGGGCAATCCTATACCGAGGCAAGCAAGAAGAAATATCTCCGCGGCCGCTCGGAGGAGGAGGAAAGAACTCGTTCGAACGGAAAGAAAGTATGACTTTCTTACGCCTCCGTCGGAGCTTTACCCGGGGAGAAGAGAGCACAAATCGACGAACCCGCGTCCGGTTGGGGTAAGCATTCTTATTTGGCTCAATTCCGTCGATTTTGATTGAGTTTTGAATGACTTAGGGCTTGACCCGAACTTAGGAATTTTCTAGGATTTTCCTAGGATTTTTGAATGATTTTGAGATATTGATGATGAACCTATGAGGCTAAGAATATGCAATGTGCAATTTGTTTGACAAAAATAATGGGAATGACCCACTTTTTTTTCAAAAATAAAATAAGAATGATAATTGCCTAAAGTGAGACGGAGTTCTTGCATGTGCTAGAACTAGGTCAAAATTTTGATTATCAAGATTTTTGGAAGATGAAAAGGATTCATGCATGCCATTTTTGAAAGAATAATGCTTATGTGCAAAGAATTGTGAAAATTGTGATTTTTTGCTTTAGGAAAGCAATGGCATGTTTCAAGTGATGAAAGACGCTTTTTTTTTTTTTTTTGATGCAAATGATGCTAGAAAAACTTTTGTGAATGCTTTTCTTTTGAAAAATATGTGCACTTTTTTGAATATATGCATGCTTTTGAAATGAGATGAAGGACTGACACATTTCTTTTTGCTGTGCTTGTCTACAGGAGAACAAGTCTAGAGGACCATCAGAGATTGCAGTCAAGCTTTGGCAGAGGATGCCAGATTTCGAGAAGAATGGGGTGAACCCCAAGGATTTGGTGAGGGCTACCGGCCTGGATTCGTTCGTCGAGGCTATCAGCAGGGGTGTTCATATCACCTCTAAGAGCAAGGGCTTGATCCAGGCCCTTTCTGAGTTCTGGTGGGATAGCACCCATAGCTTCCATCTGAGCTGGGGAGAGCTGACAGTGACTCCTGCCGATTTCACAGCTATTACTGGCCTACAGTTCACCGGGAGGCCCGTGACTTGGAGAGACCATATTACTGCTGAGGAGTTTCAGAATTTGGTTGGATTTGAGTTGATTCCCAAGGGGCTGGGTATGGAGACACGGAATGTTGAGGTGGCAGTTCAGAACTGCATGCAGAACTTTGCCGTTAGCGATGTGACCGCCCACCAGCTTGCTAGAGCTTTCGTGTGGTTGATGCTATCGGTCACCATTTTTGCTAATTCTGGGACACTGGCCATGACTTGTCTCCTTGATTCTTTGGTTGATGTGGATGGGATAGGGACGGTCTCTTGGGGAGAGGCCGAATTGGCGGAGCTCTACTTCTCTTTGGACATGTACAGCCGGAACAAAGCTGCTTCCATGGACTGTTTCTCCTTTGCCCTTGAGGTAGTCTCTCTTTCTTTTCTCTTTTCTCTTTTCTGTCTTGAGACTTTTATGAGAGAGAGAATGACCTTTTTTGATGTTTTGAACATGCAGGCCTGGTTCTGCGAGGTGATCGGGTTCTTTCCGTGGAACCAACAGAGCGATATCACCATCTTCCCTGCTATGCACTACAAGGAAAACCGGAATTAGAGACGGAAAATTAGCTACGGACGGAGTCTGTAGCTAATTTGGCGACAAATTAGAGACAGAACCAAAAATCAGAGACGGAATCAGATTCCGTCTCTAATTTAGAGACGGAATCTGATTCCGTCTCTAAATTAGAGACGGAATCTGATTCTGTCTCTAGTTCAGAGACGGATTCTGATTCCGTCTCTAGTTCAGAGACGGATTCTGATTCCGTCTCTAGTTCAGAGACGGATTCTGATTCCGTCTCTAAATCAGAGACGGATTCTGATTTCGTCTCTAAACGTTAGAGACGGATGTTGAATCTGTCTCTAAATCAGAGACAGATTTTAATCCGTCTCTAAATTAGAGACAGATTCAACATCCGTCTCTAAAAGTTTATAGACAGATTAAGCACTCGTCTCTAAATCAGAGACAGATACATAATCCGTCTCTAATTTAGAGACAGATTCAAAATACGTCTCTAATTTAGAGACAGATTCAACATCCGTCTCCAAAGTTTAGAGACAGATTTTTGTATTCGTCTCTAATTTAGAGACAGCTTCAAAATCCGTCTCTAAATTAGAGACAGATTCAGAATCCGTCTCTAAACTTTGGAGACGGATGTTGAATCTGTCTCTAAATCAGAGACGGATTTTAATCCGTCTCTAATTTAGGGTTTAGGTTATAGGGTAGACTGGTAGTAATGGTAGTGGTAGCGGTAGTAGTGGTGGTGGTAGTAGTAGTAGTGGTAGTAGTAGTGGTGGTGGTATTGATGGTGGTGGTGTAGAGTAGTAGTGGTATTGGTAGGAGTGGTAGTGGTAGGAGTGGTAGTGGTAGGAGTGGTAGTGGTAGCGGTAGTAGTGGTGGTGGTAGCGGTAGTAGTGGTGGTGGTAGTAGTAGTAGTGGTAGTAGTAGTGGTGGTGGTAGCGGTAGTAGTGGTGGTCCGTGGTGGTAGTAGTGGTGGTGGTGGTGGTAGCGATAGTAGTGGTGGTGATGGTGGTGTAGACTAGTAGGAGTGGTAGTAATAGTGGTAGACTGGTAGTAGTGGTGGTGATAGTAGTAGTAGCGGTAGTAGTAGTAGTAGTAGTAGTAGTAGGGTATAGGGTTTAGGGTATAGGGTTTAGGGTTTAGGGCATAGGGTTTAGGGTATAGGGTATAGGGTTTAGGATATAGGGTATAGGGTAGGAGTGGTAGTGGTAGGAGTGGTAGTGGTAGCGGTAGTAGTGGTGGTGGTAGTAGTAGTAGTGGTAGTAGTAGTAGTGGTGGTGGTAGTAGTGGTGGACCGTGGTGGAAGTAGTGGTTGTGGTAGTGGTAGCGATAGTAGTGGTGGTGATGTTGGTGGTGGTGTAGACTAGTAGGAGTGGTAGTAGTAGTGGTAGACTGGTAGTAGTGGTGGTGATAGTATTAGTAGCGGTAGTAGTAGTAGTAGTAGGGTATAGGGTTTAGGGTATAGGGTTTAGGGTATAGGGTTTAGGGTTTAGGGTTTAGGGTTTAGGGTTTAGGGTATAGGGTTTAGGGTATACGGTATAGGGTATAGGGTATAAGGTTTAGGGTTTAGGGTTTAGGGTATAGGGTATAGGGTATAGGGTTTAGGGTTTAGAGTTTAGGGTTTAGGGTTTAGGGTTTAGGGTCTAGGGTTGAGGGTATAGGGTTTAGGATTTAGAGTATAGGGTATAAGGTATAAGGTTTAGAGTTAGGGTTTAGGGTTTAGGGTTTGGGTATACACCACCACCATCACCTCCACCACCACTACCACCACCACTACTACCACCACCACCACTACTACTATTACCACTACTACTACTATCACCACCACTACTACCGCTACTACTACCACCACTCCTACCAATACCACTACTACCAGTCTACATCACCACCATCACCACCACCACCACTACTACTACCACCACCACCACTACTACTACCACCACCACCATCACCACCATCACCACCACCACTACTACTACTACCACTACTACTACTATCACCACCACTACTATCGCTACTACTACCACTCCTACCACTACCACTCCTATCAATACCTCTACTACCAGTCTACCACCACCACCATCACCACCATCACTCCTACTAATACCCTTTTTGTAATTTTATTTTAATTAATAAAATTTAAGAGTACCGTCCCTTTTTTCTTTTATATACTTTCGTTTATTTTAAAAAAAGTTAAGTTTTATTTCTTTTAAAATTCATAATTTTTTTTATATAACTTTTTGCAAAAATTGTATGTAGTAAACAAAAGTCTAAAATAGTCTTACTTATCAAAAAAAAAAAATTGAAAAAAATTAAAAGTTAATTTTTTTCAAAAAACTGTTAAGTTTTATTTCTTTAAAAATTCATAACTTTTTTTATAAACCTTTTTGCAAAAAATGTATGCAGTAAACTTAAGTTTAAAATAGTCTTATTTATCAAAAAAAAAAATTGAAATAAAATAAAATTAATATACTACATACAAAGTTAACGAAAATTGTTAAAAAAATAACTGAAAAATGATATAAAAGATGAATAATATAGAAATAAGGGTTCAGGGGTAGAATATGATTTAAGGAATTGAACATTTTAAAATTATTACTCTATTCGTTTCAAAAATAAATTTGAAAATCTGTCTCAAAATATATGACATTTTAAAATGTCATTCGAAAAGTATAAAATAAATAAATATTTTTCTTAGTTATTTTCAATTTTTTTTTTTTTATGTTTTTTGTAAGAATATAAAAAGAATTATGAAAAATCAAAATTGAAAATTCATTCCTATTTAACCAATCCACGTTGACCTCTCCCAAAACCCATCTGCTGCCCAAAAATGGCCCAAATGCCCCCACCAGGTCGGCCAAACATTGCCCAAAAACGGTCCCTGACCACGAGGCGGCCGCATGAAGAAAACCGAGGCCGGCACCTCACCTCCAAACCGTTTGACCCCAAATCGCTAAAGCTCATGCGGCCGCTCGAGAAGAAATGAAGCCGCCGCCTCATTTTTTTCAATTCCCGCCCTTTCCTCTCTCAAATATTTCAACATCGCGCCCCCTCCCCGTTTTCCCCTAATTACAACGCCCTTTTCCCCCTCCCCTAAATTCATTGTAGTTGTTCATTATCAATCTCAGTTGTCGCTATATAGGTATTCCCTAAACGAGCTCGTAAAGTTTCAAAGTTTCAAAGTTTCAACAATGGAATCTCCGCTAGGTAAGCCTTGTTCTCCGTTTAGAAAACCAGAGCTTGAGACGAGCGGCGTGGACTTACGGCGTGGACTTACGGCGGTGAGCTTTCCCCAGTATGACGGCAAAGAGCTGTCGCAAGGTCATTATCTCTCTCTCTCTCATCCTTTCTTTGAGACAAAATACATTGGAATCAGTTCTCGTTCACTTCAATTCTCGTAAGCTTTGGGCAAATGCGATTTTGAATATTTAAATCATTGTTTCTGTTAGATGATTTGGAGATTATTTATTCTTTGGATTCTTGGATTGTGAATGTGTACTCCAAGATTTCATACGGTTTGAAATGCTGTCTCTTTAAGGGGCGAATTGGGTTGCTCATATGGTGTTTGATAAAATGTCCCAATGGCCATTAATACCATCTTTCATAGTGATCCCTCAGTTGGTGCCTACACAGTTAATGGCCATTAATACCATCTTCCATTTGTCTGCGTTTGAAACTGTCAGTACATCAGTTGGTGCCTACACAGTTAATGTCCCAATATAATTGCACTCCTTATGATTCTCATTTACCTATTTGTGTAATTGACGGAAACCATGTGGTTCATCTATCATATCTTGAAGTCTCAATGAAACTGTCAGAGATTTGCTTTCTCCTGGAGGGCCTCTAGTCCTTAGAGAAGAAAAGCAGGTCCGCTTTTGTTTTAATTTGCATCATTTATTTTTAGTGATTTCTCGTCTCTAGGTGTATTATGTAAGTTTTTATTTACGGAGAATGTGTTTCAAATATTTCAGGGGATTGTAGCAGCAGGTCTTACTCAATATAGAGCTTACTCCACAGATGAAGTATTTTTCTACTTTCTGACTATATAAACTTGGAAGATTGCATAGTAATAACTCAGCCTTTTTTTGTGTAATTTATGACAGGTAATGGCATTACTTCAACAAGGAAATCGGAATAGAACCACAGAACCAACTCGTGCCAATGAAACATCTTCCCGTTCCCATGCTATTTTGCAGGTATTTACAAAGTTTTATAATTCACATTTCCCACTTATAAGTAAAACAGTCCACTGTTGGTTGCCGGTTCTTTGATTTTGAAAATATTTAATCGCTTTTATTCCAAAATTACGCAGTTATTCAACCTTATTATGTTGTATCAGGTCATGGTTGAGTACAGAGTTAAAGATGCTTCAAACAATGAGACCAGTGGATGCATGTTTTATTTACTTAATCTTTACTTTTCTCAGAAGTAGTTTGAAATAATGATTATACTGTCCATTTTCTTCTGATATACCTTATCTGGATTATTGTCTCTTATGCTACTTACTGATAGGCTTAAATTTACTATAGATGTCGACAATATGGAAGCACTTTAAAGCGAGTGAGTGGAGGCCATGTATAAACAGATCTTCAGGAGGTATGGAGACTATCTGTAAGAGGGAATGACAAGGAAAATGGGTTGCCAAAGGAAGTTGTACATGTTAGAGCTAAAAGGGGCCAAGCCACTAATAGTCCTAGTTTAGCAGAAAGATCAAATTAACTGGGTTTCTTTCACTCAAGTGGGCCTGGTACTTGACTTGCATAAACAATGAGATTTGAAGTCTTTAAAATATATCAAGGATAACATCAGGAGGTAAGTTCTTCATCCTTACATCTACTCTCTGCTCATTTGCGAAAATAGTTAATAGTTTAGATTGTCTGAATTTCTTTGTCAATTAAGTATGTGACTGAGATATTGTTTGGGGAAGGCTGTGTGAAAAAAAGAGATAATTAAAAGTTTAAAACACTTGACGCAGCAGATGCTGCGTTTTCTGCAGCAAATGCTGAAGCCGGGCTGGGTGTTTTTCTCAAAGGCAGACAACTAAAAGTTTTGAAGGCTTTGGATAAGAAAGCAACTCACAAGAAAGAAACGGAGAAGACAAAGAAGGAGGATCATGACCACCGCAATCTTTACTTAGCAAAGGTTGTTCTCCTGACTATTATGTTTAAATTTCCTGGCCTGGTGGGTTTGGGGGGGGGGTTAGAGATGCTTGATTTCCAGTCTTGTTTGGTGACATAAATATTCGTCTGACGGGATCTCTCTTTTCTTTGCTCATGACAGGAAGGTCTTATTGTTGAGGGGTCTGCTGCAGCCGAAGGTGTTACAGCCAGTGATATGTTGAAGCGTGCAGAGTAAGTAGTGGGAATTAATTGCAGTTAATCATACTCTTAATGGCTACTTGCCATCAAATATAACCTATTAAATAACCGAGAATTACTCCATAATGCTTTTTTTACACTGATAGAAAACATACTCTTAATAGAAAACATGTCACTCTGTTTGGTTAAAGAGCATTCATCCATATGATATTTTTTTGTTATACTTCATACATGTTCATGTAATGATTTCAGCTTGCAGCTTTATGCATCATGTTTTCTTCGAACAGTGCAAAGTTGGAGCCTGATGTCAGTCAGTTATTCTTCAACTTCACATTGATTAATTTTGAGATTTTACAAGCACACATTTCATTTACTTCAGCGTTTTAGTAGACAACTGTGATAATATCTAAGTTTGGGGCTTATACCTCTGTATCCCTCCCTTCTTAAGAAGGTAGATATACTTCACTGTCAAGTATTCAATATGGTTGCTTACATTGTGTTGTCTCTTTCTTTGGTCAGTGATGTGAGTGTATAAATACGATTTTGGGAACTGTAGAAGAGGCTCATCGTGCTACAAAAGAGGCTAATCGTGCTATAGAAGAGGCTCGTAAAGGTTATGAGGAAATGCGAGAAAGATTGAATGCAATTGTAATTGATTTTAAAAATTTTGATTTAGGAAATTTTATGACTGTGAATTACATTTTAGTAGTGGTATTTTGACATTATTAATTGATTTATATGACAATTTTTTCAATATAAGGTTATTTATAAGTGTATTTTAGTAGTATTATATATATATATATATATATATATATATATATATATATATATATATATATATATATATATATATATATATATATATATATACTACAAGAAAAATGTGTTTTAGAGACGGCAAATTTTGTAGCCAAAATGAAGATTCTGTCTCTAAATCGTGTTTAGGGACAGATTTGTTCCGTAGCTAATCTGTGGGTGCAGGTTGGTCGCTAAATTGGGTGTCGCTGTTTTGTAGCTAAATTAGAGACGGATATGTCCGTCTCTGAATTAGAGACGGACGTCTCCGTCTCTGAATTAGAGACGGGCGTATCCGTCTCTGATTTAGAGACGGGCGTATCCGTCTCTAAATTAGAGACGGACACGCCCGTCTCTAAAACAGCTACAAAACAGCGACGCCCAATTTAGCGACAAACCTGCACCCACGGAATAGCTACGGAATAAATCCGTCTCTAAACACGATTTAGCTACGAAATCTTCATTTTAGCTACGGAATTTGCCGTTGCTAAAATCGATTTTCCTTGTAGTGATGGTTCGCTGGAGGGGAGATGCGAGGGATAAGTTCACGGGGAAGACCCGGATCACCTTCGACTACAAAATGGTGAAGCAGATCATCAACAAGGACGGGCCTGATGGAGTGGACTTCTACCCGTGGGGCAGGTATCCGGAGATTTTGTCGAGAGGCCATTGAGGCGACGAGGCAGCGGAGATGGTCGACGGGGATGACATGTGATGTCATTTACTTGGGGACCGCTTTCTCGAGGCAAAGATGGCCATGTCCCTCCATTGGACGCCATTACTCCTCGTGATCCTCCAAAGACGGATGCTGCGGCCAGCTGGATTGGCCGAGAGGATGAGATTGCTAGGTACCGTGCGTATAGTCTGCGAGGGGTATTTTGACATGGGTACCCCTACGCCGTGTTTGTGGAGCGACGACCGAGGACGTCACGAAGCTAGTGAAGCTGGCGGTCACTCGGGATATGGGGAGGATGAGCCTACCGACCCGTCGATCCCTCCCCGCGCATCTGTCCTATGTGGTCCACGAGTACCGAGGCGGATGAGGATTCTGTCCCCGACACTAGGGAGCCCCAAGATACCCCGCCGCCCGACAAGACTGTAAGTATACTTTTAGGGTCTTATTCCCTTTTCGCCTTTCGCATTTTTCACTTTTTGCAATTTTCCGAGATTTTACGAGATTTTTCGAGATTTTTCTCGAGATTTTTCTCGGGTTCCGGCTCGCACTTATGATAGGTGATCGGGCGAGAATAGGGGCCGGGAAGGACATGTGCCGGTCCCTTCGAGGAAGCCGGCTCGCGCTTCAAAGGCGGCGGATGCACAGGAGCCCGGCGCAAGAGACGGCATGTCTGGGGCACGGCGTCTACCTCATCGGCCTCGGAGTACTCTTCCAAAGTGCCATGCCTCGGGGCGGGGACCCAACGTTGACATTCGGAGCAAATGGGCCGAGTATGGGCACGATAATGTCCATTTGTCTGATGTGAGCGACCAGGAGAACCTGATGAGGGAGGCTAGCGTCTACGAGCTGAGCAGCGATGAGGAAGAAGAAGAATCGGAGGCCTAGGAGGTCTCTAGAGTGGATTTAGGAACAAAACAAACAATGGACAAATTTGATGCACATTTTGTTTATTTTTTTTTTGCTTTATTTGGGCGCCGATGGGGCGAAAACAATGTATTACTGTTTTATTTGCTTTTCTATTTATGCTTTTATTAATTTGCATATTACTTGAGCCTCGGGGCAGTTTTTTGCTTGGAATCGGGGCTGAAAATGGGCCAAAATGATTTATAATGGTATATAAATGCTTGAATGGCTTCTGGATATGTTTTTGTACAGGTTTTGGTTGAAAAAGTGGGGTGAAAACTCCCTTGGGCAGCAACTTGGTTGCTGCAGATTTGTCACTTACATCAGGTAAATGAAGCCGTGCGGCATGGACCTGAGGGCAAATGAGGCCGTGCGGCTCACAGTTCTGTCTGAACTGGTTATTTTCTGAATAAAAGCAAGGCTTGGCCATTTCATTTCATTTTCACTCTAGACTTGTCCCAATTGTTCCCAGAGCACATTTTGGACCTAAAAGCACCATCTTTGGTCATTTTGCAATGGAGAAGCCCGTCAGATTGCAAAGGGGGAAGCGAGACCGTTTTCTGTCCGATCTTCAGTCTTGGGTGAGACACTGTAGGGTTTCGAGGGTCCATGCGCAGCGGAATAAGCAATAACTCGAAAAAACCCCAAGCCCTAGAATCCGTTCTAGATGAATAATTAAGAGAGATGAAATAGAATTACCAACCTTGAATGCTTTTGCCTTTGATAAACTTGACCCAACTCCAGATTGAATGATCTTGTTAATCCTTGATGAACGAACGGGAATCACGAACCAAAGATCTTGATGAACGAAGATCCTCTATGTTTATCCACGCGCGGAACGAACCCTAGAACTCTTCTAGGAAGATTGCTAGATCCAATTGATTGAAACACCTTTCAATCAATGAAGAACAATGGATTTGGTGGTGTTTGATTCTCAATTCACAATTGAAATCTCCCACTCTAAGTATTTCTCTCAAGCCAAAACGTTCTAATGACGGCTAGGGCAACCAGGGGTAAGTATTTATACGTTATAAAACTTTTTCCCTCGCGAAAACCCTAGTTTTAAGTCAATTCCGCGTCGGCCCGGCTCTGTGGACGAGTCGTCCCCTGTGGACGAGTCGTCCCCGGCACCCGGCTTTCGACCGCGTCCCCTTAAGGGGAATAGTTGGAGCCTCGCACTGGGACGAAGTCGTCCCCTGAGAACAAAAACTCCATATTCTTCATTTTTGACATTTCGTTCGATGCGTGTGACCCCATAGGACTATATTATGTTGGCAATGAGTTCGATCACATCGATCCTCATAAGACATGAGCGGACTCTAGCAAGCCATCATGCCTACCCAAATAATATAATATCAAGTTCGATTTCCTATATAGAACATATCACAATCCCATTGTCACACGATGTTATATTGAACATGAGTCATGGTCCACGTCAACTCATATTGTTCAATGCTTTCTCGTTATCAAGTAAATTGATTTAATCGAATGACATTAATCACATTAATTCATTCGGGCATGGCCATGCACTACATCAATCTTACTTACGAGTGGCCTAGCAAACATCTCTCATTTACGAGGACAATTTCCATCTTGACTCATCATTCTTCCCAACAAGAATCATACCACGCCAATGATAGCCCTTATTGTTATCCGGTTAAAGACAACGTTAAACTATATCAAACATGATATTCATCGAGCGGAAGACGATGATAATCTCAGGTCAAAGGATATCAATGATATGACTATATGAGATCTAATTATGACATTTGACCATGACATAGATCTCATAATGGGTCAAGTCCAGTACCTTGTTCTCTAACAAGTACCCATGAATCTAATGTGCATCTCCATGCATATAATCATCACATGATTATCCATTAGACTTCATACTAGTGCTTCATAAGTACTAGGGACACGATTATTATAATAAAACATGCAAACATATATAACAATCAAAGAAACAATCTCATATATAAATGAACAATGACATTACATAAAGGTCTATCTCTATAGGCCTAGGGCACTAACACCTACAGACACAACTTCCAATCTCATAGGGGGCTGCTTGATTCTTCCTTCAAGATCAATTCTTTATGACATTTGAGGGATCTCCCGCCCGATTGGGACCTTTTGAGAGCAGGAGCAAGGTTTTGGGACGTCCGGAGACATGTTTACTGCTTTTCTTACAACGAGATTGTCCCGACGCATGAAGACTTCCGAGCCTTGATTGGGGGTCCCGAGATTGAGGCTATATCTATTCCGCTGATCAGAGATGCGCCGGTGGCGGTAAAGATTGCATCTTTTCTGCAGATTCCTTTGGGGGAGGCTGAGAGGATGATGGTAGCCCCGGACAGGATTGACCTTTCTGATATCCCGGGCAGGTTTGGGTTTCCAGATATGGCTGCGACCACGGTGGCTATGGACGCATTTTTCCTTTGCGTATTTTCTGCTCTGTTCACTGCTGAGTCCGTGGGGATCTGTCATAGTGGTCTCTTGGACATGGTTAGAGACTGCAGGGCTGGGAAAGACATTGTCCCACTGGTTTTGGGAGAGACATTGCATGTCATTGACAGGATGGCTCGGGGAGACCATTTCATGAGATCCGGAGTCCTACGTGCCGACCGTATGTGGCCGCAGGAGAGGCTCTGGGGCTTTGCCATTTGCCGACTGCCCTTTGGGTGATTTCTCGGAGAGGTGCACCGAGGCAACAGATCGGGTAGCCGGGAGCTTACGATGGCTAGGCTATCCACTTCGGACATTCGTTGGTGGGTACTCTCATTCGAGGTTGCGCACTGTATGACATTTCAGGAGTCCTATGCTTTGTGAGGGTTCCGTGGTTCTCAGCCGGTCATCCTTCTACATTCCCCGCTTTGGTATTTCAGGCAGCTTTGGGGCCTTCACAGAGCCATTGAGTGATTGGGAGGACATCCGGACCATGGAGGTGGTGTCATTGGATATGAGAGATCCAACAGCTTTCTCATTCTTCTCGAGGGCTTCGACATATGCCGCTTTCCCACCCAGGGCTATCTTCGTGGAGCAGTGAAGAACACCATCTTGACCACCGTCTACTTGACTCGGTACGAGAGGGATATAGGAGCGGCTCAGTCATCTTGGAGGAGAGACGCCGAGCTTTATCAGCCGACTGTGACTCGAGCAGACTTGGAGGGAGACCGAGGCTAAGGCGAGTCGCCATAACCGCCGGGTGACTTCCGATCGTAGACATGAGGCTCGATACAAGAGGTTGTCCGAGGTTGCTCCTTTGACCGAGGCCTCAGAGGGAGGAGGTGCGGACTCGTGCTCGTGTAGAGAGAGCAACTTATTGACACGGGTTTGGTGGAGGCTCCAATGGGGATACCCTGAGGTCGGGATGAGGGATACCGACATCATAGATAAAAAGAGGAAGAAGACTCGATCGGGGCCGAGGAAAAGGGAAAAAGACCAAAGAAGACTCTCAAATAATGACGACCGTGGAAATTACCCGGATCCGAGTAGGCTTCGCAGCCCCGGCATCCGGCATTTCCCGCTTTGCGGCGTTTTCGGGTTGGAGGTGTCTCGCCGTTTGTTTTCGCATTTGTAGAGTCGCCACGCCGTTTTTATTAAGCCCAAAACATTGAAAAGGGCATCGCTTAAAGATAATTTTAAACTCGTTTTTTGTGTGATGAGATTTTGAGTTCGGAGGTCGATGACTCCCCGGAAGAGAATATTAGAATATTAGAGCTCACTCCGAGTAGCCTCGTAAAACGAGTCTTTCTGATACCCCTAATATCCTTTAAATGTCATGTGTGTGTGTGTGTGTGTGCTTTTAAAAATGCATGCGGTATCGGATGTCTACATTGTATGCTATGTATGGAAATGTATTGAAATAGTATAGGAAGGAAGCCTTACCAATGTTGGTTCGTGTCTCTGTCTTCCGCCGGGGAATGGTGTTTCGAGGTCTGAGTAGCGTTCCGCACGGATCGGGATTGCTTCGGGAGATGCCGTTGTCCGCGGACAGCAGTTTCGCGTGAGTTGAGGTTGCAGCCGCGTTCGGCAGAGGTTCTGGCGTGCGTGGGGATCGTCGGGATCACTCGGGCAGGTTCGGCGTGCGTTGTGGTGGCAGGAGTCACTCTGGGCAGAGTTTCGGCGTGGTTTGGGATCGTCTGCTTGACTCGGAAAGAGCCGGACACCGTGGAAAGACCAGTGCAAGGCCTCTGAGTACCACGAGGGGCCTCAGAGTACCTCGAGAGTGCCTCGGGGCAGCGCGGAGCGTCTCTGGGAGCGCTGGGAGGCTTCGGAGCACCACAAGGGAGCTCAAGGCCTCAAGGATCCGAAAGGGGCCGGAGTGCCTCAAGAGGACTCTAGAGGGGAGCCGAAGGCTAAGGGAGGAAGAGAGAAGAGGGAGGTGTGTGAAAATGAGGAGGGGGAGCCCTCTATTTATAGTAAAAATTTCGGAGCAAAGAGGTCCGTACGGACCTTCTTGGTTATCCAGAATTTTGGATTTCCTCGATTTGAGGGAATCCGCAATGATGGTGAATATTCGGAATGATGGTGTCCCCGAGCAATAAGGTCCGTACGGACCATCTTGCATGCAAAGAGGTCCGTACGGACCAACTCGCAGGGAAGTAATCATTTCTTCCGGATTTGAGGGAATATTGTGGACTTTAAGGGGATTTAGTAATCATTGACACAAAGAGGTCCGTACGGACCTTAATTGCTTTTCCGATTTAAAATTCCCAAAAGGTCCTTTTGTCCCTTTTTATCCTGTGAAGGCTCCTCCCTTGGTTCGTCGTCGGGGGTCTGAGAGGGTTTTGAGAGGGTTTTGAGTGAGAGAGGTCTCCGAGACTACGTGGATGAGTCTCGCGGTGTTTCCCGTGTGTTTGAAAGGGGGTGATCCAGATTGGGGTACTTACATAGCCCCTCGACGACGTCACTTATGAAAGAAGTGGGGTCGCCGATAAGATAAGTGGTCCTAATCTGGATCGCGTGGCCGGGAGAGGAAGTGACCGTGAGGGTCAATGTGAGGACGTGGTGGTGTCCTTTTGTGTGACCGTTTAGGTCAATAGGCCGGACCCCGCGATAGGATTCCTACGTATCCCCGGCGGGAATCAAGCCCGGCCGTAGTTCGGCGCTGGGGTGAGTGTTTTGTGAATGCGGGCGTGGTGGTGCCCCGAAGTGTCGTGTGACCGCCGAGGTCAGTGGTGAGGACGTGGTGGTGTCCCGGGTGACCGCATAGGTCGATGTGGAGGACGTGGTGGTGTCCTAGGTGACCGTATAGGTCGATGGCCGGACCCCGTGATAGGATTCCTACGTATCCCCGGCGGGAATCAAGCCTCGGTCGTAGTTCGAGGTCGTGAATTTGTGGAGTGCGGGCGTGGTGGTGCCCTCAAGTGTCAGGTGACCGCCGAGGTCGCGGTAAGGACGTGGTGGTGTCCTAAGATGTGGTGACCGCCGAGGTCAATTGTGAGGACGTGGTGGCGTCCCGGGATGGAAATTTTACGATTTTCCTAATCGGGTGGTTTAAGGCCTTCCGGCCTGAGATAGAGCGAGGACTTGAATCGTCTTCGATTGCGGCTGGTGCCACGCCGGAGGACTTTGAATCGTCTTCCGGCGGCGGTTGGTGCCACGCCGGAGGACTTTGAATCGTCATCCGGCGGCGGCTGGTGCCACGCCGGAGGACTTTCAATCGTCATCCGGCGGCGGCTGGTGCCACGCCGAGGACTTTGAATCGTCATCCGGCGGCGGCTGGTGCCACGCCGGAGGACTTTGAATCGTCATCCGCGGCGGCTGGTGCCACGCCGGAGGACTTTGAATCGTCTTCTCGGCGCTTGATGCCACGCGAGGACTTTGAATCGTCTTCTAGCCGCAGCTGATGTAATGCGCGAGGACTTTGAATCGTCTTCTAGCCGGCGGTTGATGTAATGCGCGAGGACTTTGAATCGTCTTCTAGCCGCAGTTGATGTTATGCGCGAGGACTTTGAATCGTCTTCTAGCCGCAGTTGATGTAATGCGCGAGGACTTTGAATCGTCTTCTAGCCGCAGTTGATGTAATGCGCGAGGACTTTGAATCGTCTTCTAGCCGCAGTTTGATGTAATGCGCGAGGACTTTGAATCGTCTTCTAGCCGCAGTTTGTGGAGGCGTGGCTGCCTTGTGCTTCGAGAGGCGTAGATGCCTTTGTGTTTTTGCATGTTGAGTAGAAGGTTGGACTTACGATGACTGCCGGTGCTTGCGCTGCCGTTGAAGTGGGCAAGGATGACGGCCGGTGATAGCTTCCCCATTTGGCATTTTGGAGGCGCTTCGTGCCTTGGGACTTGTACTCGGAGGTGTTGGCTCCTTCTTGTGCTTGTTTTGCCGTTGAGTGGGCAAGGATGATGGCCGGTGCTGGGGATATGCAGTCTTGTATGACTTCCCTTTCGACTTGTCGGGAGGAGCTCGGGCTTACTTTGATGGCCGGTGCTTGCGCCGCCGTTGAAGTGGGCGAAGGTTCGGGCTTACATCCGACCGCCGGTGCTTGAATTGTCGGGGATGCGTGACCTTGTAGGGCCCTTTTCCGTTGGGAAGATGACTTCGGACCTCCAGGGCCGAGTTGTCGCTGAGCGCTGGAGGCGTCTTGTGCTCGATATTCGTGGCCGGGAGGTGTTGGCTCCTTCTGAATTGCCGTTGAGCGGGCGGTGGTGGATTGCCGCTGAGCGGGCGAGGACCGGTCTTACGCCGACGGCCGGTGGATTGAATTGCCGCTGAGTCGGGCGAGGACCGGTCTTACGCCGACGGCCGGGTTGAGCCGTTGAGGGCGAGGACCGGCCTTACGTTGACGGCCGGTTGAATTGCCGCTGGGCGAGGACCGGTCTTACGCTGACGGTCGGTGGTTGAATTGCCGTTGAAGTGGGCGCGGACCGGTCTTACGCGGACGGCCGGGGATTGAATTGCCGTTGAAGTGGGCGAGGACCGGTCTTACGCCGACGGCCGGTGGTTGAATTGCCGCTGAAGCGGGCGAGGACCGGTCTTACGCCGACGGCCGGGATTGAATTGCCGTTGAAGTGGGCGAGGACCGGTCTTACGCCGACGGCCGGTGGTTGAATTGCCGTTGAAGTGGGCGAGGACCGGTCTTACGCCGATGGCCGGTGGTTGAATTGAAGGGTTAGGGACCATTCTCGCACTTGGATTTGCCGGAAAAGGCCTTAGGATGCCAGGCAAAGATTATAAGGGCAGGAAAGTAATTTGGCAACCCCTTGCAAAGAGGTCCGTACGGACCAACCTGGATGCAAAGAGGTCCGTACGGACCACTTTGGTTTTTTACAGTTCCCAGGTTTTGACCGGGCTTAAATTCCGAGGCTCCCTCTTCATTTCCCATTTCCAAAGGCGTGAACCAAATGAGAGAGAAAGAGAGAAAACTCCATTTTTGTCCAAAATCTTCCATTTTTCTTAGCTTGAATTGCTTGCAATGGCGGAGGGATCTCGAAGGAGTCGTCGTCAACGCAGTCAAGAGGTGGTCGAGCAACGGATGGAGCTTCAAAGGAATTGGATTTCGTTCGTTCCATCTTCGAAGAACCCGGATGTTTTGTATCCGAATCCGGAGGTGCACAATCGTCGCTCCATGAACGTTGGGGAGGTAAGAAATCTGTTCCGTTTTGATTCCCTGCTCGAATTTTTGAATGCTAGAACTAGGTTTTAGTTTTTCGCATTTTTTTGAATTTTTTTTTTTTTGTTATTATTTTATGCCTTTTTGTGAAATTCTTGATGAATTGTTGAAAATGGACATGTAAAAATTGTGGGTATGTGTATTTTGTGCAGAAATGTGTAGATTAGCTCTTATTTGTGAAAATAAAGTGCCTATCTAGTGAATTGCATGCTTTGGTGTTTTGTACCTAATGCTATTTATGTATGTACATTGTGAGAAAAATTATCGTGTAGTGATAATTTTTGTGAAAAAATGTGACATGTGCCGTGTTTTGTGACGGGTTATATGTGAAAGTGTGTGCCGTGTAGGGACGGATTTTTTTTTTTTTGAAAAATGTGTTATGCATATGTGTCGTGCCGTGTTTTTGGGTGACGGACTCTGTGGGGAAAATATGTGCAATATGTGCCATGTTTTTGTGACGGGTTATATGTGCCTTTGCCGTGTTGGGACGGATCTTTTTTTTTTTTTTTTGAAAATGTGTCGTGTAGGGTTTAATCCCCCCCCTTTTTTTCTTTTGAGAAAATGTGTACAGCTGTGTGCCGTGTTTTTGTGACGGACCGCATGGGAAAAATTATATGCATGATATATGTGAAAATTATGTGCATTATATGTGCCGTGTGTGACTTTTGACGGGTTACATGGAAAAATATGTATATGTATGTGAAAATTATGTGCAATATGTGCCGTGTTTTGTGACGGGTTATATGTGCCTTTATATTAAGTACCGTGATTGACGTACCTTTGCCGTGTTTACCCGCAGATGCGGGGCTTATGGCCGGGAAGGCCAAGAGGATGAAGACTCCTGGGATCGCCGAGGTCATTGTTGAGCTACAGGCAATGATGCCCGATATTTCCGTGGACGGTAGGCCGAGTCCCCTGAGGCCGGTTTATGCTTCGGCCCGGGTGTGTTCGCTGAGAACCCGGCCGGAGTTTTCGACACGAGGAAGAACAAGAGCGTCTTCCTTGGCCTTTCGAGTACCGGTGGGATACCACCCACACCTTCCATCCGAGCCGGGAGAGGTGACGGTGACGCCCACCGACTTTGCCGCGATCACCGGCTTTCCTTCAAAGGAGGGCCTGCGGCGGAGGGATATGATCTCCGATGATGTGCCGACCGAGCCGCCGGGCTTTGAGCCTCGTCCTCGCAGGGCCCGGGCATGTCGTATAGCGACGTGAGCCGAGGATCACGGCGCATTGGGGCCTACATCCGGGTACCGGCCAGTGACGGCGGAGCAAGCTTGGCGCGCTCCTTTTGTGGTATGCACCGTCCGAGACTTTGTTCTCGAACCACGCGACCGCGGCTCCCTTTGCTCGCTGGAGAGCTTCGATTGACTGATAGGGTCTCGCGACATTGCTTGGGGCGAGGCGTGCTTGGCCGAGCTCTACTTCTCCTTGGACCGGTTTAGCCGGGGCGGCGCTCGTTGGCCTCGTTTTGACTTTGCTCGGGAGGTATGAGTTTATTGTCATTTTTTGATTTAGCAACTTGTCTTTTCTCCGTTGTCTTTTGCACCGAGCCTTCTCTCGTTTTTGTCACAGTGTGGTTTTATGAGGTTTTCCAAAGGCTTCCCGTGGGATAGAGATCCGGGGCCGTT
Source organism: Adenophora triphylla var. japonica (assembly GCA_022495995.1). Lineage (NCBI taxonomy): Eukaryota > Viridiplantae > Streptophyta > Magnoliopsida > Asterales > Campanulaceae > Adenophora > Adenophora triphylla. Next base: position 161,657 of record JAFEMH010005412.1, read on the forward strand.
GCCGCGCACCCGCTATGCCGGGCCGGGCTCGTACGGCGAGGAAGAGGAGGACCAAAGGGGAAGCTCACCATCGCCTACTGGGATGTGCAGAGCGTCCTGGAGAGGGGATAGCCCTGAGGGGTTCGTCTTGTTCCCGTGGGCTCCGGTGATGAGGGGGATGAGTTCGAGGGGCTCCCGAGGTGACAGCCGCGGCGGAAGATGCCGCGGGCTCGACTTGTGATGTCATGTATCCGGGAGAGCGGGTCTTCCGGGCAAAGATGGCCCCTGTGCTTCCCGTGGCTCCGAGGGACCCTCCCTTTGGGATGCTTGATTCCCGGACATGGACGTGCTCGATTTCGAGAGGTACCTCGCGGTGCTGCGCCGAGGAGTTCATCTTGTATGGAGAGGAGTACGGGGCCTTCGTGAGGAGGAAGCCGAGGACGCCGCAGTACCGGCGCGGAGAGAGAGGCCGGCCCGCAGCTCCCCTGCAGGTTCCGATGCCGGGACCGGATTTCACGTACGTCCGCGGGACGGATCGAGGAGGAGGGTGTCTCAGACTGCCCGAGCAGCTCCCGCCGCATACAGAGCGGATCCCGATAGATCGGTGAGTGTGCCGACTCTTTTCCATCTTGGCATCTTTTCGTATTTTTCTTTTTGTTGTTGAGTATAACCGTATTGCCGAGCGTTTCCTTCGTCAGCTTGTTGGTGCAGTCCCGGGAGAGCCTATGATATGCCGACTCGCCGCTACGTGGCGATGAGGTCCTTCGCGAAGAAGATGGCGTCGAAGATATCTTGCCGGTCTTCGCGACGCGTGCCGGCGCACGAGCCTATGCCTTCGAGGCACTCGTGGACGTTCCTCCGCCTAGAGCCGAGCCTGAGCCGCAGCCAGAGGGACCTTTGAGGGGGCGGCATAGCATGGATGCCGGACATCTTCTGAGCCGCAGTGGCCTTCGAGGGAGCAGCCTTTATCGCTCATGCCTCCGCACGGCGCATGTGGCGAGGGTTCCTCGTGAGCCTTCTTTCTTTGATCCTTTCGCCGGATTTGATCCTTCCGAGTACTTTTCGTGGGAGCCTCCAGCGGGTGCCTCAGATTCCGACGACGAGGATGTGACGGGCGAGTTCGCCGATGCCCGACTTTCTTTGGAGGACCTCGGCGAGGATGATGATGCCGAGGATTCCGATTAGTATTCATTTGCTTTCCCACTTTTCATATCCCTCCTTTTTTTTTTTTGTTTAGCAACAGACATATTTTGGGTACCGTAATAAAACACATGTATTTGCATGGCAAACAGTATTTTATTTTAAGATGTAATGTCATTTTTTGTGATTCCCGGGAATTGTCCTAGAAATTGTTGCTATTATTATTTTTTATTTTGTGCATGCCACGCGAGCTGAGAGTGTGTTTGTGGGTAGTGTATGTTTGCCGGGAATGGCTTTGGCCGTTGCTTGGGCGCTTGGAGCAAGGTTTTGCCGAGGACAAATGCTTTTGTACCGTTTGTCGGGGAAATGGGTTCTGCTTTGCAAGGAGGTCCGTACGACATACTTAGCATGCAAAGAGGTCCGCACGGACCAACCTTGCTTTTGGGAAGGACATAAATGCTTTCCAAAAGGTCCTGGGTTCTTCCTCATTTCCCCATTTGCACCATTTTCGAGCTTTCTTCCCCATTTTCTCTAGGAACCTCCATTTTTGCCATGGATTCTTCGTACGTCCCTAGAATTTTGCCGAGGCTTTCGCAGAGAGGCAAGCACACTTCCTTGAGCAGTTGAAAACGTGGATGCGGCGCCGTATGAGGCATCGAGACGGGCTTTCGAGGTAAGGTTTCGTCTTTGCTCTGCTTTGGTCTTTTTAAGGAGTCGGTTCCCGATTGGGATTTGCTGCGGGCCGCCGCGAAGTTCGGGATGTTAGGAGGCACGTGTCAAGCTTCTCCTACAATGAAATGGTGCCCACTTTTGAGGATTTTCGGGCTTTGCCATTGGAGGACCTGGAGTGTGGAGGCCATCTCGCTTCCTTTCGATTGGTGGTCCCGCGCGAGCGTGAAGCTTGCGTACTTTCTTCGTACTTCGTTGGAAGAAGTGCAGGCATGATCCTTGATTCGGGTCATATCGACATTTCCGAGCCGCCGGAGCGGTTCATGGTTGATGACGAGAGTGACGTCTCTTGGGATGTATTTGCCTCGCGTGATGGCGACGCTTTTCCGGGGGTCGCCGCCTCGCATTTGTGATGGCGCTTTGCTAGATGTGGTA